>JAODKE010000146.1:4108477-4124439 GCA_026779605.1 Mormyrus hasselquistii
TGCAGTGGACTGGTGTCCCTACGGTGTGTGTGTCCTGCAGTGGACTGGTGTCCCTACGGTGTATGTGTCCTGCAATGTGACTCCACAAGCCAAAGGAGAATGATCTGTTTTATATGTCAGCTTACCTAAGGATGTTTTCAGATCATAAGGTTATAAATTAAAGGCTCGTCTGTGACCTGGTAACAACCAATCATTGTGATTCTGATTCAAGGCAAAAATTATACATAACTCTATTTGCCTGGCTGAGGTGCCAGTAAAATGCCTCATAATTGAAACTCCTGACAGAAAACACAATGTAAAAGGATCAGCTATTAAACAGTCTTCACAGGTGTTTTCTGGTGTCTATCCAGAAAATCTAAACTTCATTAAAACGAACTGTCTTTAGTGACATTTGTTAAATGGCAATAAAAACTGCGTAATTTTTGGCAGTTCGTCTTCCATACTCCAAAGCACCAATTATTTTGACATCTGCTTTTGCAGAAACAGGTAACATTTGAATTCAGTTTTATATTAAGGATGCATTCAGCATTTACATATTTAAAACAATAAAAACATTTACCTGTGATAATAATTATGTTTGAGTAATAGCATGTTCCCATAACTAGAGCCAATCCCAGACCGAATAAGTCAGGCGTACACACTGAACAGGATTAGAACCCAGTGTCACATTTTAATATTTTAATCTGCTCTGACTTATGTGTTTCTATATCCTGTAATTTTTTACATGCTGAGAAGCAAAATGTCTGAATTATGCCAGGGAAGAAGGGAGCTCTATCTCTGCGGTGCCCGTTAAGTAATTACTCTTAAGATCGAGTTTGGTCATCTTAGCGAACATTGAAGTGACGCAAATCCACAACAGAGGCTATGAGAAACGGCATGATGGATGCCTCGCTCTGAACAGAGAGCATCCACCCACCTGGGTCCCATTATAATATAATAATACACTGCAGATAAGACGCTCCATCAGTATATGCTAAGCAGCATCATTTTTTTTGCAGTGTCAATTTCGGTGTATAATTTGCTTTATGTTCTGCTTTAGACGGTTTGATTTTTTTCGCCTGTTTTACAGACACTGATCTATAGCTTTTAATGGTGCTCAGGTGTTCTTCAGTGTTTCGTAAAGCTCCTTGTAGATTATTTTCAGGAACTTTTATCACGTCTCGGATTTTTTTTTTTTTGACCCGTAATGAACTGAGTGGATTCGGGGTCATGCAGGCTGTCTGAAGAAAAGCCAGACCAATTACCTGCATTGTTCTTGTGATCATTTCGTTCTTTCCCAGTCGGTTATATCTGAATGCCAGCTCTGAAGACAGATAGAAACTCTCATTAACGGTTCTGATAAATTGCATTGTCAGTGTGGTGAAGATCCAATACTCATATTTAGGTTTCCAAACAGCATCCACTCTTGAGATCCACTGACAGGATGCTCTCAGCATTGCCCTCCGACTGACCTGGCCGGCCGACCTGCTTCTACAAAGGAAAAACCTCCACAAAGTGATTTCAGCCACATTAAGCACACAATGAAATGCTAATGTGCTAATGCTAATGTATGAGGCTACAGGACAACAAGGGTAGTTTTCTCCAAGTGATGCAAATAAATCTCTTTTTTATGCGTGTGTCAGAACCTGAGGTCTTTTATTAGGTAACTGGAACAGAGAATGGATGAATGCATGAATGTATTTCGGGTTAAAAAACAGCCAGAACTGAACGATGACTTTGCTTAACGCCTACTGTATGCTTAATAATGCAAGGCTGAAATATTCACATACTTTAATACTTGTGTGTGTTAGATTTTTATTACCGGTATAGAGTTCTATTTGTGTAGTGCAGGCAAACACCAGCATCTTCACCATCTGCTTCACACTGCACGCTTTTCCTGGTGAGTTGTCACGGTGGCAGCAAGCTTTGCCAGTCAGACCACTATGGACCTTTAGTTCGTTCACAGGATGCCCAGATGTTAAACTGGGACATACAGTCCCTCCAGCATGTCCTGTGTCTGCACCAGGGCCTCTACCCAGTGGAACGTAACTGGGGAACATCTGAATCAGCCCAGCTGGCTCCTCTTGAAAGAACAACGGCTCTATTTTGAGATCTCTCCAGGTCTCTGATCTCCGCATCCCTCTCACCAAGAGGAAGCCTGGAAACTCTAACCCTCTCCTCATTTTTCCCCACCGGTACTCACGACCTTGTTCTTTCAGTCATTGCCTATGGCTCGTGCCCACAGTGGGCTAATGGGGAAGTACATTGATAAACCTCAGTCTTTGTTTAGTGACTTGGCTGCTGCTTCGCCAAACACAAGGCGCCGAGAGAACCCTAAAGTGCCAAGTATTCTAATGAATATCCTTCTGTTCGAACATGGTACTTATTATGGATAGTACGGGGCTTCTAAAGAAGTCAACAAACAACAGTAAGAGTTTGCCACTGTGCATCTAGCAGTGTCATGGCGGCAACACTCTGCTCCAATGGAAAAAACCCAACTGGCCTGGGGTGGATCCCAGTAACCCTATCAAGGATTGGGAAGTCTGCTTTTTGGTACCTTTCATGGGGGTGTTTGTTGGGTCTTAGTTTGTCTAGCTTCTCCACAGAGACTTATTCACCATGGGAAGCCCTACCAGGAAATTGGGCTTCAGAAGACTTATCTCTGTAGCTTGTCAAACCATGCAAACCATGACAATCCTTCAATGGGAGATCCCAGTAGGCAAGAGTTTATTCTGAGTAAGTGATACTGACAGAGCGTGTCATTAGCAGTTTATGATTGTACTTACTTAGAAATACAATTAAAAACAAACAGTCCATCCATTTAGGACTATGTGTATGTTATATACAGTAAATATAACACAGCGTCAGACTTCCGTCTTCCTGAACCCATAATAAAAACCACAGAGAGATGTGGGAAATGCTTTTGTGGTGCTGACAAGCAGCCATCCGGTAAATCGATGAAATGCCTCATTAGATTACCAGACCGTTGGATACAGGGATGCTGGATTTGTCCAGCCGGTGCCTCACAGCGCAGGTCGATTTAAATACGAAATTGAGGAGAGGAAGGAGAGTGTTTATTTTGGGGGCATGTGGCACTGAAAGAGACGTGTGAAGGTGTGAAAGGTAAGTCACTGTGATAAGCCAATGAGGAGGGTGGACAGACAGGCTCCTGTATGTACAATCGAGTGGGAGAACACAAGAAACACTGCTTTTAATTTGAAATGCAGAGTGTTGCACTGGTAACATTTGGAAATGGTAATGACCCTCCAGAGTTGATTCATGTCTCTCATGCAGGGTAGAAAGCAACTTGTAGAAGATCTCTGTCCCGCTGGGCTGCTGTACTTGAGTGTGGGGAAAACAAGTACTTAATAAATTATTAAATGCATTCATCAAGCGGTAAATGCAGATATGCAGTTTACAGTGTGTAAGAAAACAGAAAATTAGGTATTTCCATTGAAATGACCTTCGTTGTTCCCTGTCCAAAATGCTTTTATTTTAGACATACCTATGAAAAATTTGTAAAATAATCAGAATGAGTAAAAATGAATAAGTTCTTTGTCCATTGCCTAATTACTCTTGATAGAGACAGGCCTCTATGTCCCATTGTCAGAATTTCCTTGGAAACTAAATGGTAACATCAGTTTGTCAAAATGATTTTTGTAGCCCCCAACACCCTTGATTCACCCATCAGTCAAAAATGCAATATTTCTTTGTTTTAGTTCCTTTTACAGGACATTATTTTGGGGACGTTGATCATATTCTGATGAATGGAAAACAAAATAAACAAAAACAATACTAAGCAAAATGGATATGATGTCCTGTAAGCAGGTACATCGCTTGGCCTCCTTTTTTAGGACGTCGGTTTTACATTAAACTTAATCTATCATAGCCATCTGTTATTGGCAGCTTGGCTCTCGCCCTTGACGGTCTCAAGTCTGGTTTCTGTCATCACAGTTTACAAATGGTGGTGCCATAGATCATCACATCTTGGATTTCCATTCGCAGTTCAACAACAATCATGTTCCAGCATTCATCCTCACCATTAGCTTCCATTCTTGATGCTCTGCTCCAGATTTTTACCTTCAAAGTTTATATATGGAGAATTCTAAGAGTATTATTACTATACAGCCTAGAAGTATAGAGATATTCCTAAGAAAATCACTGCACAGTCATAGTTTTAATGATAAACTAATTCTAACTTTTTTCAAACACTTCAGATTGTGTAACAGTTTCCATAAATATAGTACTTAATTTACAGAAATAAAAAAAAACAGCTTGGCTGATACAGCAGGAAATGTTATAATACAGAATTATGAAATCTGCTACATATCATGTTTTTACAGTTGTTTTCTTAAATATACTTGTGTTCTAGCAGACTAGATGGGCCAGTCTTCTGCAAACGGGCAACTGCTTTCCAGACACTCTAGTCAACAGATATCTAGGAAATGCTCCAGGAAATTAGTATTAAGATCTTAGGTAAATCATTTGTTAATTATACTAGCTAAGTAATTGAAATTACATATACTGTAAGTTTTCAATTACTGTGGCCTTCATTACCTGTGTTGGGTGCTCCGTGCTTCCTGGGCTGGATGTCAGATACATTACTACCTTGTGCTGGGTTAATGAAAACGGATGGATGTTGGTTTAGCACATTCCACACCCATGTTAGCCGTAAGGCTTTATGTTTTTCTGCTTTGGCATAATTCATGAATGGAATCAGGTAGAATGAACGTAAATCATGCCAAATTAGTAAAACTCTGTACAGGCTGATTTACGAGCTGCAGAGATACATTTCCAGGATTCGAAGATAGCTGGTGAAATAAAACGGCAAAGCTCAAGACCGTAATTAAAGTAGCACTGCAATCAATTTCACTTATTGTGCTCCTGTTCTTTTGTTTGAAAACAACCGCTGACTGGTTCTGCTCTCTAATTATCTTGTACAAACACATGCCAAATTTAGCGTTTGGTGTGTTAGGTGTTCAGTCACCGTGATTGTCAGCTCTGAAGATGACCAGGGGGCAAATGGACATCTCAAATCATGATGCATTTTATTCATAAGCACTTGTGTTCAAGGTTCATTGGGAGTCCACAGAGAGCAGTGGTGTTTACTACCAATCTAGTGCACTTGTGTGGTGCCCTTGGGGTTTGGCCCCCCCTGTTGGCCACATAGAGTCTTTACACTAGCAGGGCAGGGCCTGAGATGACTTGGAGTAGGCTCCCAAAAATACCAAACCTGATGAGGCCGGCTTGGCCATTTCCTTTACTTCCCTGCCACATCATTCGGCTTCCAATTCAATCTACACTGGTGGCCAGACATGCTCGCCCCTGTCACATAAATTATACGGCGGTAATATTTCCACACAGTGAAAATGTCAGTGTTAATTCACACATTCCCTGGGGCTACATGAAAATACACTGCCACTCTCAAATCAGAGCTGTCAATTTCTCCGTGTGTTTAGGGTCATTTGTGAGTTGGAGGTTACATATGGATATCCAGCATGTAAATAGATGAGACATTTGCCTAGATTTTATAATGTTATGACACTAAGGAATTATGGCTACACATATACATCCCAGGAATTCAGAGTAAAAGACATAGGAAGGGTATCAGAGTGTATGTGAATTTGTTTTTCTTTGCAAACCGCAGACATGTCGTGTATATATAAGTGTGTAAACAATAGTACAAAGAGAAATCTATTAAGTTCTAATTCAGATAACATGGAACAATCTGTACATACAGCAATGAGCCAAAACATTATGACCTTTCCAACGTGAAGCAAATATTGTTGACTTGCGAAAATGGTGTGCGTCAAGGTCTGGGATGTATTAGACAGTTAGCTAACATTCGAAACTCGTAATCGATGCTGCATGTGAAAGAAATGGGCTGCGGAATTAAGATTGGAGTTCATAGAGAGCCAGGATAAGTACCTACAGGATGAGTCCGAGGAGGGAAAAACGCTCGACAGAGTGTTGGGCAGCCAAGACTCATCAATGCAGGATGTGAATGAGGCTATCAGAAGGGCTACTGTGATACAAATGGCAGATAATTTGGATGACGTCATGGGAGTAATGTGTCAGGACACAGGGAGCTGCTTAGCTGCAGACCAGCCAGAATGTCCAGGCTAACAAATACATGGTTGTGTTGGTGCCCCTGAGGTGCGGTTGGATGGTTGAGGTGCCCCTGAGGTGAGGTTGGATGGTTGAGGTGCCCCTGAGGTGAGGTTTGGGAGCTGAGGCAGTGTCCATCTAGACATCCAACTAGATAGCAGTGACTTTCTGGAGAACAGAAGAAATTCTTCTTAGTTTCTATTGCATTACTATTAATTTGCTTATGTTCTAAGAGGAAATTGTGCTTCTTTTCCTCACTAAACCTATAATGCAAATGAATAGTTTTAAGCATCTTCTTTGACTGCCTAAGAATTTTGCGCAATAAAGCATAAATATACGCATGTAGCTGTGGATGAGACAGGTCGCCCCCGCACATCCCACAGACGCTTGACACATACCCAGCTGTCTATATGATGGCAAAAAAAGGGGGATCTATCTGCCCAGTTACCTTCTCCCATCGTGGGAAGCTCCAGTTCTGATGCTTTTGTGCCCATTGTAGGCGCTTTTGACTGAGGATAGGGGTTAAGCATCACCACAATCTCAATTTGTTAATGCAATTAGTTAAATAACCATTGATTAGCCAAACAAAGTGGAGTAGTAGAGTGCAGGAGTATAGGAACCCCCCACAATATTTAATTTGGCTTCATTCAACCCTCCAATAAACAGATCATTATATTTAAATCATTAAATTGTGCCCCCCCCCAGTCTCCAACTCTCACTTAAACCATTGTCTTGATGTATTGGGTAGTTCCAGCAAATTCTTGGGTGATTTTAGGGGAGGCTTTGAAATGGCCAAGCTGACACACTTTTGCAGTCATAACATCATAGTTTGGCATATAGTTTCTTTCTTTGAAGACATTTGCACAGTACAGTATATATACACACACGTTTGCATCCTGTGTTCTGGCTACAAACAGGCTGGCAAATTGGGTATAATTGGTGGAATCCTATAAATCATCATTCCGTGCTGTGAAATGTCAGCAGGAATCAGAGCTGCCCACGTCTGTGCTCTTTCCGCAAATGTTAATCTGATATGTCACCATTTAACTTGTGTCATTATTTTTTTTTCTCATCAGAACAAATACAGGATGGGTATGTATCTGTCACATTTATCCATCCGTCCGTCATTCCGTCTGTCCGCCTGCCCATTCATCCATCCCTGTACCTAGCAGAAGTTCACAGTGTGCCTTGTTCTAAACTGATTGACTTCTTATTGCATTTTACTAAGGGAATGTACTATACAGGTAGATGATTCTGCCTATGGTATCTGAAATTCTGACTTCATTTACAAACTGGTGAAACTACTGGCCCCGGGACTCAGTTATCTTTAGCAATACTTCAGTAATACTTTAAAAACAAGGGCCTGGTTCATGATGACGGACAGCTAACAGGAATTCATTGCTGTACATATGCCAGAAAACAGTTTATACAAAGCTGCTCTCTCCATCCATTACGCTAACATTCATGAGGTCACATCTGCATCCCACAAATACTTCACCGGTGACCGGTTAATTAATTTTAAAATATAGTTTCATGATTGCATCATCCATATGCAGTTGAATACATGTCATGGAAAAAATACGGAAATATATACATCTTTTAATTACAGAACATTATAATCGGCTCCTTAAATAGTGTGTCTGATTACGTTTCTTCAAAATACTTACGTTTTACAAAGTTAATTTTGGAACAGTTTCAATGCAGTGAATCATTCTCATTTACGGTATCAGTGAGTTTGAGATGGAAATATACGTTTTCTACCTTCATACTTGAAATGTTTTCATTGTCTCTTTAGTACTGTTCAAAACATTGTCAATCATGCTCACAACCATGTTTTTAAATCCCTTTTGCCGAAAGAGCATTCAAGGTAAGTATACCTAAGGAAAACATTCTCTCCCTGCTTATAACTTTGACTAGTTAATGTTTTTTTTTTTTTCTTCAGTTACACATAAATAGATAGAGTGCGGAAACATGGTGGACTTTTACTTCTGAAGTTTTCAGCCAAATTTGCAAATAATTTTCCATTATTAATGATAATGAAAGGATGCATCTATTTCATTGGCCGCCGCTAGTGCAAAATTTAAAATTTCGTGTCGTTGTGCTGTGGAAAGGATTAAAAACCAGATCGGCTGAATCTTGGGAGGTAGTTACTGTACCTTTTAAAGATTTGATCTAGATACTAAGACATGACAGGTGAAAGTGAGGAAATAAGCAAATGTGCTTCAAGGTCAAAGATTGCAATTTTTCATAAACTATGGTACATTAATTTTTTTGTTTTGTTTTATGATGTATGCAATTCCTTGTTTATAATAAACATATGCCTTGTTCTTGTCTTATTGTCAGTCATGATTTATCCTGAAACATTTCCCATAGAAACTGTAAACGTCTTACAGGCATTTGGCGTAGCATAAAGGTGTTTAACATAATTTTACATGAATGATATTGTAAAGCAGACAATACAGATTGTTTTGTACAGAATACGTTTTAATAAGCAGATTTAAATATCATGAAACAGTCTTAAAACATTGCAATTGAACCCACGTAACCTTTTATGCTTCACACAACAAATCATGTTCAGAATTCTGAGGCAAGCTAATTTTAACAGCAGAAAGCTGCAGTAATAAATGGACACATTATCCGTATTGTAGTTCTGTAAACCCATGTAAAACGGCTTCTCACACAAACAACACGTTGACAACGTCCACACAGCTTCTACTTTCACATTACACATTCACTGGTAGTAAAACATCTCTTTCTTAAAGTCTGGAAATGCCTAATTCCCTCTTTATCCTAAATCATTATATATTTTCTATTACAACTTTAACACATCCTAAGAGCCCGCCACAAGTTTCAATCGCAGTTAGTCCATAGTCCCTTCCAGTTACGATTCACATTTGATGGCTGGCCAACTGAACGTATTCACAGAGTTACAAAAGGGCATGTCATAAATGTGTTATTAAACATTAACTTCTGTAGCCGAGCATTGTTGATCTCCGTCTCTGATCTCTATCTTTATCTCTGTCTTAGTTCTGCCATATGAAAGTCATCTTCAGGGAGTCAGGACTTGCTATTTTCGATGCTACTTTGTACAGGGAGTTAAAATATCAGAAACGATTAACTATAACTTAATCTTGTGTATGGTTTTACATAGGTTTAAGGTACTAATGAGTGAACACCAGATGCTTAAGTTGACTCATTGCTGTAACTTTAGACTTCATGTTTCTTTAATGAAAAGAAAAAGCCTCACACAGGTGAAAGTGCTTAAAACAATACTCGTGCTCTTGTTTCAGTTTTATAATACTTAACACTACATTTAATTTTGATACAAGGAAATTCCTTAAAAAGGGTCGCGTGCTGAGTTGCTGAATTGTCAAGGATTTATCATACAGTGTAGCTGAGGTGTCCAAGTTCAAAATAAAAATGCAAAAAACGGCACATAGCCAAATACAGAAGCAAAGGTGCGTGTCATACATCAACCTAATATAACCATTAACGCGATCTTTGTGAGGTTTAGGTTTATTGTCACAAAAATGAAAACGCATAAATACTGCCACATTAGCAATGTGTAGGATTCTCAATGTATTATGACAAGGAGAGAATTATGTGTCAGCGTTTTTGTAAGATGATATCCCGCTCATGGCAGTAACAATTCTAAACCTTAAAACTTACACTTAAAATTAACCACAAAACAAAACAGCAACAATAATTACATTATACAGACATAACTATTAAAAGACTGATGATGGATGGATGGGTAAAAAACATCAAGGCAAATTAAATAAAACTAAACGATTCAATGATTCTGCGTAGAAGTCAGTTATATCTTGGTTATAAAAAGCTTGGAGGATCCAAGGGAATTTAATATTAAAACAACTCATTAGTGATTATTTATATTGTCATTTGATAGTTACCAAGCTACGGCCAAATATGTTATTAATTTTATAAGGTTTTGAACAGCGTCAATCGATAAAAACAATGAAAAACTGTATCATGGTACAATTTTATTGGGAGGGATGTGATGTTTGACTGACGCTTTGACAATTATGACTGACAGGGCAGACAACGAATAAAAGTTCATCTGAGCTGCAGAAAAAGTTATTATGAAAGACACGAATAACAAAAATAACTCTGAGTTACTATGATATTGTTAATACTAAAACTTTTAAATAGATATTCTGAACAAAATAAAGTATCATATAAATGTATAATTACTCTTAATTACTCTGGCGACTGTAACTTTCATAGCTATCTATAAAATAATCTGTTAAGGCCACTAATATCAACAACTGCACTGTACAGAGAGTTATTTCGGAAAACTGTTATAAAAGATTCTGAAACATGGCTGTAAACATTAACAGTTCAGAGGTTAAAACTGAATTCATTGTACTTAGAACTACATTTAGCTGTGAGGCAGGTAATGTTAGATATACTGTATAAAAATATGATTTGCCACGGGAATAAAACAAACATCAATAGTACTGATGTATGGAACATGTGACACATATAAAACATTTTTAAATGTATATAGTTTTAAAACCCATGTCAGCACCCAAAAGATTTTTCTTAAAAGAAATGCTGACTACATTCATTTAAAAGAAATATGTTTAGATGAATTTTCTTTGACAGTTTGCATCAATCTGGTTCTTTTGGCTCAGGTTTACTTCATGCCACCATAAAACACTCTGTGGTATTTTATATTACCCAATATAACAGTCATCAAATACAGAATCAAGGCTGATATTGACTCAAGTCAGAAACATTGTGATCAAAGTCACAGCACAGTCACACAGCTAATTACAGAGAATACGTTATTATTATTTTTTATTATTATTTTTTTGAACACCCTTTTTTTTGGCACTTACAGAGTCGTCCTTCCAGCATTCAAAGTACAGACTGTAAGTTCTCTAACTTAGCCAGCCGAGGTTCCTCATCCACGGACAACTCAGACCACAAGCCAGTGATGAAGCTGCCAATGCCGTAATTGCAAGAAAGCATTAATGCACAACTTTTATTATTGAGGTATTGGAATAGTTAGGAACAGTATAGTATAAGAACATTAGACAGGGGTTAATAAGACTTAAATTCTTATTGGTTCAAATTTGTTTCAACCGACAGTTGAGTATAAAGTGACATAGCCACAGAGCACCCGACTGCTTGGTTGAAACAAAATCTTTTTGCATTTTTACTTTCTGGACCTGAACTACCCAACTCTGCGAAAATGCACTCGTTACTCATATGACAAGCCTTGTGTTTGTGAGATGTGCTGCTGAGTTGAATGTGTGGCAACCTGAAATTATAAAAGAAAGCAAAGAATATTGCTTACCGTGAACTGTCTGACTTCGCCGGCATCTACCAGGTGATGCTCCGTCTCAGGTGTGATAGCGTAGGCCACTTTCTGCAGTGAGGGAAAATGTCAGCGCTCATTTGTTAGAGTCTCTCACCAGCGGATTATACCCAAATTCGCAGAAAGGTGGAGCAATAATGAAATAGGGAAATACAGTACCGGTAAAGCAAAAACTGAAGCCAATATTTAACAATAATCACCATTCCCGTCAAGAAGGAAGGTACTTTTCTGAAAGTAACTATTTTGTAGATTGGTCATCTAGTCAAAGTCAGAATAATTTTAAATTTAAAGAATGAATGGGGACTTTTTTTTAAACATTGACTATATAAAAACAAGAATCACCATAAATGATATGCAAATACTCACATCACAAAATCTTCCCGGCAGAGTACAGAACTTGTAAATGGCGTAGAGAGGCACCATGGCCATGGAGGACGTGGCAATGCACCATCCCAGCATGTTCGCCCACGTGGGGAACACGTACGACCCGTAATTCGGGGGGTTGAAAGTCGCGAAGCTGACAACCACCATGAACTAAGAAATAAACCCAATATTAATGTGTCAAAACCTCCAGAAAAAGGCTTCAATGATCAGCATGCTCGAATTATAAACCCAGGTAAGGAGATCAAACAGTCAAATAACAGAAAATTTTAATGTAGTATATAGTATATACTAAAGTATATACTAACGTTATAAACTAAGGTTAAGTCAGAAGCATTTCAAAGTCATTGATTGTTTATTTATTAGTAGAACAAGTGGGTATAAAAAATGGATGGATGGATGGATGGAGTACTTTGGGAAATGGGTATGGGAATGATAATTGATAAAAACTTGCCAAGAGAAAGCAGGGGCTCACAAACTTCCAGCACATCCTCCAGTAGAGTCCCGGTCTATGACCAATCATTTCCTGAATGTCGTCACTGAAGCGATCCACCCCTACAAGAAAAACTCTCCATATTTTACCAGGATAAGTTCACTTATAAGCAGAGAGCATTATTGTTATTATCAAACTAGTTATTGATCTGCTGGCCAGATTCAATAATGAATTATACACATGCTGCAGGTCATATAATTTAAATACAAATAAATGGCTGTCCCATTTCGATCGTGATCTATCTGCCTAATAATTAACAAAAGAATTAGTTCATCCTCCATTGTTTTGGGGTGGTGTTTTGTATGAAATTACATGTGGAGTTTAACCTATGAGCTTTGTGGCAGCAACACAGTGCCCGGGAACTACAAAAGTTCCCATTCGAGACAGCCTATGGACTTGGAACCAGGAACTAGGCTCCTGAACTTTGGTGTGAAAGCGCCCTTTCATCGTTGCCATTCATTCACTCCCCAGGGACTGAGGCACGTCTAATAGCATGGCTCTACAATCTTCTCCTCTCTGGGGTTTCTTTCTCAGGTGGGATTCTGTTGAAGCAGAACCCAGGCTTACCTGCCTGTTGAATAGTGCATCCAACTGAATAACAACTATCCGAAATTTTGGCTAAACAAACGTGGTAATAACTACCAATGTCAGGGTGCACACTCAAAAAAAAAAAAAAAAAAAAAAATTAAAAATGTAGTTTCTTATTAGAAGAAAGATAATCCACTGCATAGTTTTTTTGTTTTTTTTTTTGAGTGCGCATTGCGACACTGGTAGTTAAGCAGTTTTGGTTGGTAGCTGCACATATTTAAATATTGATTAGAAATGCCTCTCCTGAGAGTTGGTTTACCCTTTATTCTTAAACAAACACGGTAAAAATAAGCAGCGGGCAGTGAAATAAAGCTTGTTTTGCCCGCCACGTGGGTGGTCCTATAAGGATGTGACATCATGTGAAAACTATAGATTGGGGATTAAGGACCGAGCTCAAGGGACCAGTGGTAAAATCACTCTATTGACGCTGGGATTTGAACCAGTGACCTTTTTATATATACTGTAGCATCCTGACCCACGAGCCAGACACCAGCTCACAGAGTACTGTGATAAGAGCTGTTAACCCGATCCGCTAATTTGATGAAATCACGGAAAAAACATTCATGCAACAAAATACCTCAGACACAACAGAGGAAAAAAAAATGAATCAAACGTTTTCTCTTCTTAGAAATAAACTTGCTATGCAGTTTCAAAGTCAAGGGTGTGTGCAAGCAACACTAACAAACACTGAAAAGTTATGGTTACATCTATAGAGTTTGAAAGACACGATTATATCAATGAGAGTCACTAGTGTCTTGCCCAGCATCTCCATGCACGCACTTATAAAAGGGAAATTGGAAATTCTCATGACGTCTTGGGAGTGTACCACAAGAGACCAGGCCTGCGGGTCCAAATCTGAGGTGGGGTGCCGCTGTCTGCTCAGTCACACTGGACGGTGACACGGCGACCCAGAGGCCAAGCGTTAACATGTTAGCGTGCTCAGGCTATCAGTGTCTCTATCTGCAACTCTGAAATTATCTTCCATGCTAGTTCAGATAAGCTCTCTTGATCAGTCATTTCAGGATTTGGCAACAGGTTTCTTATAATGCAGAATCTATGGATTTGTGTCATTTTTTCTTAAAATGGACTGGCATCCCACCCAGTTCTTGAGATATGTCCCAGTGTCACTGCGACCAAGATTCAAAAGGAACGGATGTTCTTAAAAAAACATTAATTGTTCAGCTCAACAATTATGGAAGTATACATACTTCGTAGGATAATTAAAGACGACTGTAGGATGCTAAATCAGTTTTCAACCTTCCTTGGCCTAAACATGAAGATTTGTAACAGTGACACTCACACCTACAACCTGGATGCAGAATGCTTGCAAGCCACAAAAACCATTCAACGAGAACCGACATCCAGCATGATACTTCAGACGCTGCTCTGTGTCACCGCAACTTCAGAGGAATTCTGCTGCCACTTGAGATCAGCCAATATTCCATCAGGTGCCTAATACAGCATCAGTATTGTCAGGCGTGAGCGGACGCGGGTCGTCACCCTTACCATAGAACCAGGCAATGCCGATGGCTTCAATAAGCACTCCAAAGAGGATCGATGTTCCTGCGGCAAAGTGATCCAGCAGAGTAAACATGTAAATCCCACCCTGCGGGTAAAAGGAATGTCTGAGGTAGCTGCAGCTTTAGGTTACTATCGCGGCTTGTTTTGGTGGCGGTCAACCCACCAAAACAGCATTTAGCATTTTGTTGTGGGTGCAAAACTCACCTTGCTATTCAGTTTTCCCCAGAGTTGAATAGCTCAGGTTGAGAAAATAAAAATCCAGACTGAAATTTTGTTTCAACAAAGTTCAGTATAAGGAATCATCGTTACAGATTATTCAACTGGTTGGTTGAAACAAAATCTTGGCTTGGATTTTTACTTTCTGGACCTGAACTATCTACCTCTGGTTTCCCCCTCCAACAAGAGGCAGTGCCTGGTCATCCACTGCACACTCAGAATTACAGCTACTGAGTTGCAGGGCTAACATTAGCATGAGCTTGTTTTGCACATAATGTTCGGCTCTGGCTATGTACTGAAGTGTAACTAAAAAGCTAACATACTCAAATCACTCATTGCAGTCAGACTGATATTATTTTTTGTCACAAAGCTATGCTAGCCTTTATCGAGATGCGATTTCCCTCACTTTCTATAGCATTACCGATGACTTCCACACATTCACGTCATAAGAATTCCTGTTTGAATCCATCCATATAAGGTTCTGTTCTAAACTGAAATTTCACAGAACTATCTGCGGCACACTAAACAAGCTCTTAACAGCTGCTAAAGAAAGACAAATGTGACTACGCAATGGCCGCAGTCCAGTTTCTGCTCCTAGAATGTAGCGCTAAGAAATATCAAGGATCTGGCAAGTGGTCAGCGGTCCATTTCGGCTTCTCACGTGTGCCAAACTCGCCACTGAGTAAACCGTTTCGTAAGTCAACAAGAAACACACCAGTGAACTGTTTCTGGACGGCCATTTTGGAAAGAAAAAAAAACACAATGGCTGAACCGTCAACTCAATGGGTATTCAAGAGAGTGAAAATACCAGTTTCCCCACTGATGAATGAAATTGGGTCCTATACATTAAGCAGGGGTGCCCAACTCCAGTCCTGGAGGGCGAGAGCCCTGCACATTTTTGGGTTTCCCCTCATTTAACACACCTGATTCAACTCTTCGTGCTAATTACCACACAGTTCTTGAGCAGAATCATTTATGGTGGAACAGGAAAAGAACTAAAGCCACACAGGGCTCCGCCCCCCCAGGACAGGAGTTGGGTAGCCCTGACATTAAGGAACACAGGTGATATCCACACATTTCATTGCCAGCAGGTATGGGAGGTCTTTTCACTACACTCACGTTGGTGACACAGAAGAGGGAGATGAGGAAGGTGGACAGGACGATGAGGAGAGTGAAGAATTCCCGGTGGCGATGCAGAAACCTGAACTCGTCTATGAGGCCAGTGATCACAGACTCCATGCCGCCCATCTGGAAGCAGACGACGCACCTCAGGCAAAGAGCTCTACTCTACATCTACTGCCAACAGGCAAAGGGCTCTACTCTACATCTACT
>JAODKE010000146.1:4124539-4135769 GCA_026779605.1 Mormyrus hasselquistii
CCAACAGGCAAAGGGCTCTACTCTACATCTACTGCCAACAGGCAAAGGGCTCTACTCTACATCTACTGCCAACAGGCAAAGGGCTCTACGCTACATCTACTGCCAACAGGCAAACAATAAAATGAAGTTCCGCTAGATTGTCTTTACAAGGGAAACATATGTATCATTATTCTTGATCTTTGTTTCTTAGCATCTGCGAGCATTCATATTATTCTCCTTTCTTTATTACATTGTCAGAAAAAGTACTAATTTGTACCTTTGAGGGCACAGTTACTTGCCACTGGGGCTTTACCCTCAAGGCTCTGCCAACTGTGCCCTAGCTGTAGGTAAATGTACCTTTTAAGGTACAGAAATGGACTCTGAGGAACATTTTGTACTATTGGGGGTACATTAATGTTATTTGTACCTTGTGGTACAAAACTGTACCTGGGCTGTATACAGGTTTTTTTTCTGACAGCATGGGTACTTACAGCACTGTCTATACCAAGAGTCAGCAGCATAATGAAGAAGATTACAGCCCACACTGAAGACCCAGGTAGTGTAGCAATAGCCTCAGGGTATATGATGAAAACAAGACCAGGACCTGTAATACAATATAATATAAGTGAAATGTACAGAATACAGTAGATTACCTGGACACGTTTCTCAATGATGAAGTTTGTGGATAGGAACAGTTATTCACTCCCCAAGTGTTTTTCTGAAATTAATTACTCCCCACGATATTTCTATGTTTGGATATTCACAGCAAACAACAGACCACCCATTTAATTCTTAATATTTTCTACACAGATTTTCCTGAACCCTTGAAAAGGTAGAGGGAGGTGAGGTGTCAATGAAAGACTCCAGGTCATGAATCTTATGCCTTTTACAAAACGTATGTTTTACATAGTACAAAAATAAAATAAGAATTATTTTATATGGATTTCCAGTGCTACAGACATAGGGAGCAACATCTGAAATTATGATTTCAGTGGAATTTCCCCTTTAATAAACGGTTATAATCCTGGCATATAAATTTGAGATCAATGACAATTATCCTAATAAACTCAATAGGTCATGACTGAAGATTGTTTTTACTGAAAACAAATTCACGTAGGTGAAACATTTGAATGTCACCCAATCTTTATTGATTCTAAATATCTTACGGGTTGATTTTTATTGATTTTTACATGCGCTAAAGCAATTCTCTTCCAAAAGCAAACGCGTTTCAAATTGGAGTCAAAGTACATTTTTTTCACACACTGGACAGCCCCACTGTTAGGGCCTGACTGGGGGCCCCACTCAAAAGATCAGTATGCCCCTCCTCCCCCCTCTCAGCATCTCCTAAATAAGGAATGTGTTTGTTTAATATTTAGTGCGGTGAATGTTTGTAGCCAACAAGGGGCTTTGTGGCTAAGGGTAAGTCTTCTAAATCTCGTATAAAAGTTTGGAGGAAGCATAACAAAGAGTCTCGTTGATACTGACCATCTGTCGCTACTTCCTCCAGAGCCACATTGTGTTTCTGGGACATGTAGCCCAAGTAGGAGAAAATGACAAAGCCCGAGAAGAAGCTGGTCAAGGAGTTAATGGAGCTGGTGATGATGGCGTCTCTGGGAAACAAAACACAGCCATGTCTATAACGCATTTGTACACCTGGAAAAGACGCAGAGGATGGATAATAACAGATAATTGCCTGGTGCACTTATGCAGGGGCTACTTCATGACAATTAACGCTTCTGCATTTGAGTTTCAATTTTAAGCACCAATGCAACACCCTGAAACTACTGGCCATGTATCCGCATTTTTCTGAAACGTGGTAAAAATTAAAATTCAGACTGATGGGAGGAACATGTTTATCTGGATGGTCGCTTAAATGTAGCAAAAGTGTAATGCAATCACTCTTACAGAAATGGCAAATGGTCGGTGTTCCAGCTCGGTGTGAAAGGTGGGGCTTGCAAAGGACTTCAAAGGCATTGTAATTCAATTGCGTGTGTGATGACCGCCCTATTAGGGTGTCGACGCGGGGCTCTGTCTTACCTATAGCAGTTGTTGCTGAATTTGTTATAGCTTGAAAACGCTATTAGCACACCAAACCCAACTCCCAAAGAGAAGCATATCTGAGTGGCAGCTTCTATCCAGACCTACAAAACAAACGCCCGGGGATCGAAACAAAGGAGGGAGCGAAAAAAACTGTTATTAGAGATAATTGCAGGAAACTCATTCAACACAAAGATGAAAGACACTTCTGAATACAGGGTAATTTTGCAAATTGCTGCCGCATGCATGTCTCTAATCTAATTCTCAGATTGCTGCTGTGAGTCCTTAGCCATGTGTCCTTCAGGAGAAACTGCGGATTCTTTCGTCTTACTTAAGGAAAATGTGATTTCTATAACTTCATCAGCTGTGGTAAAGGATTTAATGTAACTAACACGAGGTCTTTTTAGAAAAAAAAATATTTTACGCGACAAAAATGTTGTGATGAGTGAGGCTCGTGAACCCATTTGTCTTTCACTGAGGTTTCTGAAGGCACATATACATGATATAGTGATATATACACTTTACAGTGATATGAACATCTGAACATTGAGCACTTTTGAATGCTAAGCATATACTCATATTCTTATAGCATGACATCTAATCCCTGCCAAATCGCAACGTTTCAGCTACATCATGCTGCTCCCGTTGCCCTGCACTGGTGCTCCAACTGACCGAGACATTTTTAAGACCCAAACTGCAATAATCCTTACTGGGAACACCGCTTGAATAAAAAACCTTAAATGTCGCTTAAAAAGTTTCAAAGTTCACTTGAGGTGGTTATTAAGGCAAGTTGAAAAAGAAGCCTACAACGGAAACAGAGTTTATGATTTAGTAGATACACAGGACAGGAAAAACTAGCTATTTATCTTTATCTACTGTAATAACACATATGTAATAATGCTGCACTATGTAATAACTGAACAAAATGTAACAAATTTGCACCACGTAATTTGGTGTTATTACATAATGCGTTGTTGCACAGTGTAACAATGCATTATGTAATAACACCACATTATGTATTAACGCGACACAATGTAACAAATTTATAGACTACATAATAATTTGATATTGCAGCATTACCCTTATCATCATCATCATTATTGTTGTTATCACCATGAAATTTGTTGCATTCTGTCGAGTTATTACATAATGAGACGTTATTACATAACGCTTTGTTACACCTGAAACTTGTTTATGATTTGTGCAAAACTGTAATGGAAATACAGCTTGCATTAAGCCCAAGTGAATAGTATGCACACACACACACACACACACACACACGCACACACACACAATTTGTATTGCTATTTTTGTTGGGACCATCCATTCATTTCTATGGGTAAAACCCTAATCCCAACAATGACACCCTTAACCCCACCCAGCCATAACCTTAAGTAACCAAAGGAAATACAAAACTTTTGTCATTTTTAGTTTCTTGATTACAGTCACAGATTTTTATAAAATTGAGCTTCCCCTTGAGGAAAAACGACGACGCTCCTTACGTTCAGCATGGAGCTTAACAGAAGAAGGAATAATCAGAACTCAATAGGCTCACTTATATCACAATGGGCGTTTGGGCACAGCTTTCCCACAGTGATCCATTTATTCCAAAAGCTGCCTAATTGCATCCAGCTCATTAGTGTCCTGAGGAGTGACGGACTCATCCCACCGCTGAGGAACACTGGATTCGCCAGAGAGATTTCAGTGCCTTATTATCATCTTTATTATTGTGTATTATGCTTAATCCACTCCTGCCTAGAATGACGATGGCGAAAGAGAAGAGACTCACCTGAGCCTCACAGAGCCGGAGGAAATCGACGCTCAGGTAGGCTTTAATGCCATCCATGGCCCCGGGGAGGGTGACGCCCCGCAGGAGCAGCACGGTCAGGACCACGTAGGGCATGGTGGCCGTGATCCACACCACCTGCACAGACCGAAAAAAAAAAAAGCTTCATAATCAACAACAATAAAGGTCTTATTAATACCATTTTTAATGGATAAATTCCCCATCCATATATGACATATTATACAGTATATACATATTCATGCTTGTTCTTGACTTTCCTTTGCAATGGTTAGCAGGATAAAATATACTGCATACAGTCTAAAATGTACAGTGAATTTAAGGAGAAATGCAACATATAATACCAGTAACCATAAATACATATGCACATGCAGTACACACAGACAATACTAGAGGTGCTTTTTGTGAAATCAAGAACTAAAAATCAAATTAAAATTCAATACACACAATGTAACACCACAATATGAATATTGCAGACATCGTTATGGGCAGACGCAATGCTGAAAGAGCTTAGTATAAATGAAATAGTTCGGCTAAACGCTCAAACAGCCAGGTAACCTGGTGACCGGTAGGGGGCTCCACCCAGAGAGAGTCTCCGCCTACCTTCCCCGACGTCTTGACGCCCTTCCAGAGGCTGAAATACAGCACCAGGATGACGACGGCGAGGCAGGAAGTCAGCTGCCAGCGAGGGAGCCCCAGGTCATGGATGCCCTCGCTCTCCTGAAGGTGTAACATGCCTCGCCTAGACAGGGACGGCGGTCAGACAGCAAACCCGACTGGCATCATCTCTCACACAAAAAACGCGGCTCAAGCCCCCTCCTTATGTTCGGCTCTTAGTCTCTCTGTCACCATACAGAATTAGATGTCACTTTAGGTTGATGCAGCATCTCAAGACTGACCCGAGAGGAGAAACAGGGTGGACTCTATCTCCTCTCTACTAAAAAGTCAAGCGATCACTCATTTATGACATTTAGGCTCCGCCTAACTCACTCAAAGTATTCAGCTGCCGGGGTGGACTTGTGGGTCTCATTGAGGGTGGCGTTGAAAGACCAGAGGTCGGAGCAGTTGGGGCTGTTCCAGGTGTTGTTACAGTGAACCCAAGGCAGATCTCCAGTGAAGGAGGAGAACAGGTAGAAGAGGGCCCAGGAAATGATGACGTTGTAGTAAAATCCGACGTACAAGGAGATGAGGATGACGGTGAACCCCACACCTACAGGACAGAAGCCACATTATGGCCAGCTGGCATAGTTACCCCCAAAGGGGGGGCAAAGCTCACTGTGGTATTTCAAAATGAAAACAAAGTCCCAAACAGCACTGAATTTAAAATACTATTTGTCCACCTATAGCTTTACTATGTTATTGTGCCTCCCGCACCCCCCCACAGATGGTTTGTCCTGCTCCTATCGGGCAGAAGGTAGAGGAGCATCTAAGACTGGTCCACCAGCATCAACTCCAGCTTCTCACACAAAGGCTGTCAGGAAAGTCAAAACTTAACCCCCCCAGCATCTACCTGAGCCTAAAAATACCCACCCTTCATTTAATTTACTTATTTTACTTACTTACTTATTCATTATTTTTACCATTGAATACACACACACACACACACACACACACACACACTCACACGCAGGTTTGTAATTATATCTTTGTAGGGACACTCCATTCATTTCTATGAGAACCCAGTCCCAACATGGCAACCTTAACCCCTGCCCAGCCCCAACCTTTTGGCAGACTTTCCCCATTGCATGTGTTTATTTTATTATGCGATTTTAGTGACCTGGAGGTTTTCAGGAACGCACTAGTCATGTCGAAGCAGGACTGACTCTAGATAGATCTGTAGTTATACCTGTATGTGGACGGTGTGACAAAAAGCCCACTTGACTTGAATTAGCTACAATTCATATTGAAAAGTACAGGTTTGACCTAATGAAACCATTTGTTATTCTCATTAATTCCTACACAGTTTCTTAAAACCCTAAGTGATATTGGCTCGGATGAGTCTGTCTAATATCACCATATCTGTGATCGCTGTACTATTCAAAGCATCGATCTTGAGGAACAAACATGTTGATCAACATAATTACTGTAATCCCTCCTGTAGGGTGACAACCGCTCCTGCAAGCAAGCTGGTGATTAAAGTGTCAAACTTTGCACAGCCTCCATTGGGCTTCTGGGTGACAAAAAAGATGGAGAAAGACCTTTACATTTAGATAATACAACATAATAAACTGTATAATCAGCTCTTAAATGGCGGCTTTGAAAAACTAGCGTATCACTGTAAGGTAAAGTCAAGAATACAAAAGGAAAACAGTGAACTGAAGGACTGGTCACATATTTCATGACATTGTCTATATTACACTCTAGCGAAATGCTGTGTTACTCTTTACAGAGTATTTACATGTATATCTTGAACAATTAACCTGGCATTTCCTGGGTGGTCCATTGTGGAGTTCTAATTTAGCCATGTTACACCACATAAACCCAGCACAAAAGACCATGCCAGATTGGTATAATTTTACCTTTCTTGTACTCGCATATATGACCGAAACATTCAGCCCATTACGCACAGGTACGATATACTTCAGTAAACTACACATTAGAGAAAAGGGAAGAGAGGAAAAACAACAGAAGCAAGAGTCTATTGCCAAAATTAAATTCAGTGGGCCATCTCCAATGAGCTAAACTGTGTGAAAAATATTATAAATATATTTATATTATATTATAAACATATAATATGTATTTCTGTTGTTCAAGCCAATTGAAATGAAAATAAAACTGGATAAAAAGTGTTCAAGTGCAGAATAATGCTGATACTTTGTTATAGTAACACAGAACAAGACTCAAGATCTTTGCAGTATAAACTGTTCTCTTTGATATTGTCATTACTCTTATTTTCTCCGAATATTAAATGCTACATTGCAGAACTACACATCAGATTCGCTGTTATTACAAAAGAAGCTCTTCTTAAATGTAAGTAGGATGGGATAAGAGGAAACGTAGTCGGTGATCAAGTTCAATTCATCGAAAGACATTCGATTTGGACTTACAGTGAGGCAATAATGTGCTTAAGGTTTTTTTTTTTTTTTTGCTTTATACAAGAAAGCCACGTCGTGGGAAGCAATCTTCTAGTCCTGTGTTTCCTTTTCGATCAAATTAAACAAATTGGCGCACGTTTTATTGTTTTGTTTGTCATTTGGCGAGCAAATGTAATGACAGAAAATGGGAGGCCTTAAACCAGGACACGGCTCTGACATTCGTTTTTCAAGCGACAGCGAAGGTTACGCTTGTCGTCCCCCAGCAGGGCTGATGCCAGGGTGTCCCCACTGTGCTCTTTATTGACATGTCGAGGGGCACGAGAGAGGAAGCGAAATCACTGACAAGGGGAATCAGTGCTTACATCTGCCCTAAAAGCCAATTTTCCATTTTCCATTTGAGCGGCACAATCTTGAAGCATATTAAAAATAACTTTGTCTTTTGCCAGTGTAATGCAGCATGACCTTTATCGTTAAGAAATATTTTGGGAGATAAACTGAACCTGGACTCTCATCGTCCTTATTTACGTACACATGGGGGTGGTGGCGGGGGGTTAGAGAACCATGGAAACAGACTCACTCAAGCCCCATGGATTTATATATTTAAGTGTTCACACATTTCATATGCACATTTAAAAATAGCAGAATTTAATAGCCTGACTATTATTTATTTATAGAGACACGCTCCATTACTTTGCATCAACTCAATATGTCATAAAGATAAGATTCATTCAAATGGATGTAGTTTAATTTGACCTCTGTAGCTGAGCATTTAACAGTGTTAATTTACCTATAAAATCTGAATGATAGACTAGAGCCAGAGAGGGCTGAGTTAACAACTAATGTTCTCGATAACATTCAGATGAAAACGTGAAAATAGGGCAATGAAACTCAACTGCATCCAGAGAGTTTAAATACCTTTAAATATGGGGCAGATCTTCCATACACCCGCAGCTCCTTCGCGATGATACTGGCCCAGCGCCAGCTCCATGTAAAAGAGTGGCATTCCCGCTATCAGCATGAAGAAGAGGTACGGCACAAGGAAGGCTCCTATAGCGGCGACGTGCCACGGGGAAGACCACAGTTAGCCGCGGAGGCAGGACAAACAAACAAGAGGATGCGTAGTACTAATCAGAATGTCCTGCTTAAAAAGGGAACTCAGTTGTGCTTTTATAAAATATTGCATTTTGAGGCAGTATTTCTGGTTTTGTCCAAAGGAAGAAAAAAAAAACATTAACAAGTAATTAAAGATTCAATTAAAGTGAAATTCATTCAATACAGGATGGGACTGTTGATTCTCTCACGAAATAACAAATAAAAGCTAGCTACAATATTATTACTATCACATAATATTATTACTATATTACTATAATATCATCAGCAGCAGCAAGAACAAGTGCGACAATAATAATTACAATCATAAGTAGGCCAGTGGTTCAGTGATATGACAGTACTGTGCTTTATCTCCAAGGTGAGATATATGGCTGATCATTATCATAATTTACATGTAAAAACCATGGAGGGCAAAGTTTTATGGTCTGTCTTAGACATTTATACTCTTATACTGTAGATAATTTTGTTCTGTTTGGGCATTGCACACCAAATCATCGGTGATACTTGATTTGAATAAATATCTAACACTAGAAAAAAAGGAAAAAAATGAATCAAATCAAAAACAAATAAAGTAAATGTGATGCTTAGCAGACTCAGCTCTGTCCCTTCCTGCTGGGGTTTAGCGGCTCTGCAAATCTAACTCCTCTGGAGCGTCACGGACGGATGAGGCATCAGTGCTGCTCCTACCTCCTCCGTTCTTGTAGCAGAGATAAGGGAACCTCCAGACATTGGCCAGGTCCACAGCGAAACCGATGACCGAGAGCAGGAAGTCGATCTTCTTGCCCCACGTCTCCCGCTCCTCTCCCGAGGGGTGCGTCTGGGCAGGACTAGCCAAGGTGGAGCTGGTAAACTGCACCCCGTTCTGCTCCTTAACCAAAATCAGCTCCACTTCTTTGGGGCCCATAGTGCTGGCGGACTTGGCTGGGGCTACGACCGAAGACATCTGTTCCACTGGCGGAGCACCTTTTAATCGTCAGGAGATCTCTGTCAGTGTAAGAACTCCCTGGCCTGACGTTGGTACCTCAAGCTAACAGCAAAGCCCATGACCTAGACCCGGAAAACGGGGAGGGCATATGTGCCACCCCTGAGCTGGCTGCCATCGGGGACCTTGGCCAGGGAGCTAACGTCCATTACAACCCCAAACATCGACATAAGTGGAGCGCCTGAATGGTGTTTAAGTGTCATAAAACATGCTGTTACTGTCCCATTTTGGTCAGTCATTATTATTAACTATTGATCCTGTTCCTCCTGTTGCTTTAACGACGCTCAGAGCTTGATCTCAGACTGTGAATATATCTATTATCACACTGGTAACCTGAGAGAATTTGTAATTCTAGTAATATAAAGCAGTTATAGTAATAAGAAATATAGCTATTTATTTGTAAGCATTACGCACAGTGACCCATTAATATTATATATTACGTAACATTATATATATAAAATTTATAGGTACCACTTTACAATAAGGCTCCCTTTTGCCGCTTGTAAATGGTAGTAACTCATTAATAAAAAGAAAACTGTGTTATAACTTAACCTAATTAATAACTAGATTATAAAACATTCATAAACTCTTAATATGGGTAGCCTTATTGTAAGATGGCACGAATTTATATATAAATACAAGTGCACTATTAATTAATTATTAAATTCATTTGTAGCTAGGTACAACATATAATTAAACGTTACGCATTCCTTAATTCTACTTATTCACTTTCTTTATTCACATTATTTCTGTGGAGTTCATTTTTGAGGCAGGAGGATGAAGCAATTTTCTAAAAAATTATACTATTCTTTTATTACTATTTATCATTATTTTGATTGAGTAAAAAAAAATTGTTTGCATACAAATTTCATAAATATGAAAATTATCACAGACGTGAAGAACACCTGTTGACTGCAAAATTGAAGCAGACACAAAAATCTACTCAATTGCTGATTACAAAAGAAAATGTTATTGCTGTATGTTCTTACCTGCTGTATGTCCCTTCCAGTCCCAGAAAGTTTTAATATCAAGCGTGTCAAAGGCGATTCCTGGTCAGAATTGCAGTCTGCTGACCATACTCGACAGGATTGGGATTAGGATCAACTCGTCATCCAGCTGTGTCTAGAAAGCGCTAAAAGAGTAAAGCAAAGAAGAGCCAAAATAACTATGCTGTACTCAGTGTACCCAGAGTAATACTGTGCTGTACTCAGTGTACCCAGAGTAATACTGTGCTGTACTCAGTGTACCCAAAGTAACACTGTGTTGGCTTATGGTGCCCAGGGAGGAGCCCAAATGCCCAAAGGCATCACAGGACTCTGCTGGACTGTGCGGGGAGCTTGAGGGACCACAGGAGAAATAGGAAAGCTGATAAAACACTCCCCCTCCGCCGCCTCCTCCCCCCCTCAACCCCTCCTTCCCGCTCACCCCTTCTGCCTCGGAGGAACCAAGAAAAAAGAACTATTGCGTCTCTTATCCTCAGAAAACCGCAACCTTTACTCCTCCTGGCAACAGCCATGTTACAAGAAGTTGGACATCTATAAGTGCACAGGAGAGCAGCAGAAACACAATGTTCATATCAGATCATTCCCAGTGTTGTTATCATGCACTGTCCCATCAAACCCAGCACTGAAGTGGTGAGACCTCCATTTTGGAAGATTTCTAATTCACAGTTTTAGATCAATTAAACCTTGTAACAACTCTATTTAATTAACTGACAAATCAATGTGACAATTATACAAATAATACAAACAAATGGTATTCAAAAAACTGATATACCGGACACATTCAGAAATCAAAGAGCAGGTTTTTTCTTGTCATTCTTAAACTAAAGCACACATGATGAAAATAATTCAATAGTTCAATTGCTAGAAACAAGAACAGCAACCTCAGTAAGTACAAACTGAACATTTTTGGAAATATAAATACCTGTGTAAGAAAAACATACAAAACATAACAGTATACATTATATATTAATATAACATATTTTCCCTAGTTGTGGACTGAATCATTGCAATAAACAAACCAACAACAGCAAAAGCAACAAGCAGCATTATTATCATTCGTATATAATTATAATTATTGTTATTATTAATACTACTACTACTACTACTACTACTACTAATAATAATAATAATAATAATAATAATAATAATAATAATTCAGTTAATAGTTTATTTAAATGTTTAAGTGATGTTATTTGACTTACTTGGGTTTACATTTAAAGAATTACCCCACAGGGATTAATAAAGTATCAATTATTATTATTATTATTATTATTATTAT
>JAODKE010000146.1:4135869-4161357 GCA_026779605.1 Mormyrus hasselquistii
TATTATTTATTATTATTGAATAATAAAGTTGATAACATAACATTGATTGCATGATTTAATGATTTAACGGCATTACCATAGCCATAATATGACTTTTGTTGGTTAACAAAATGCCATGTAATGCCATTAAATTTCAAATTTTCTACATTAACACTGTGGAGAAATACTTAACTCTATGAACTATTTGGTTGAAACAAAATCTTGGTCTGGACTTTTTCTCTCAGGACCTGGACTACCCAGCGCCACGTTAGTTGGCTTATGTCTCCACATAATATAGAAAAATTCACATTTATTTTGCCAGTGTATTTATATAGTATCTCGGAACAAGGAAAATGGAGGGAAAATGGATAATTTCATTCCAATAAAATGTATTTAGTGTTTTGCAAAGTCCCTCCCAAAAACAATACTCAGTATGAACCATGAACCAGTACGCCCATTGCAATTCTTCATTTATGTGCCTGCCCTTTTAAGAAATCTCATTACGTGTAATACCCAACAGGCCTAATTGGATCAATGAAAATGCTTAAATGTTCAGTTTCAGCACATGACTCAAGACTTGCACAAGATTTAATTACATAATAAACATTCCTGGTATTTATGAATAACACAATGTGTTGTACAGAGGCGTTATGAACAGGTCATTACATAGATTAATTGCTTTTGCGCTTTCCTAGATGTCAGAGCAATTCACTATTTTAACTATAAAAACGCACATCTCACAGTATTTCTGCTGAGAAGATCATGTTCTTTAAATAACATGCACAAGTTCACACTGCTAACATTAATCAGACACTCGCCCTACGATATTGACAGAAAGGTCAACGTAAATGTGGAGCAAAGTGTATCAGGATGAGTTTCTATGTATAACCAAATGCCTGTACGTCTTTAGGGATAACTGCTCATCACTGGATCATCTTCGCATGTTCTCGTTGTACCAACAGCAACCAAATGAAATGCCTCACTGCACAACCTTGGGACACTGTCAGCAGTATCGCAGAAACCTGGCCCTCCTTTCTGAATAATGAATCGCTCATATTCTCCCACTCAAGGACATCAAAGCAGAATGACATAGCAGCCTTGAATTTTAGTGCATTCTTTCACCATTAGGTCATTGTGTAATCCAGTGCTTCCAAACAATTCGAGAGCTCTTCATACAATGTCTGCTTTCACCTGCTGTGCTATTCTATGTGAGCAACTCAGAGACAAACCAAATAGACTAGATCTCGAAAAAAGAGTTCTGAGATCACTGGGAGATACGGCATTACTTAAAAATGCCCTATTACAGTCACTGTTAGGGAGTAACTGTCATGACCTGCTCGTCCGATCCTCCTGTGTGCCACGCCCCCCTCGTTATCTCGTGTTAATTCCTGATTGTGATCACCTGTTGCCTGTTATTCTCTGCTTGTCTTGTGTATATAAGTCCGCGTTCAAGTCTGTTTCCCTAGGTCTGTCATTGACGCAGTTTGCAGTGTGCTCTCCTTTGTCCTGTCCGCTGTAAATAAACCCTGTTTCGTCTGATTTACAGCTCTCTCGTCTGCTTGCCCGCACGCTGGATGTTACAGTAACGGCATTATGTAATTTAATTACAAAAAAAATGTAATTGTAATCTGTTACAGTTACTAGCAAAAAGGTGTAATTAAATTAGTTACTTATGGAAATATTCATGATTACAATTTTAGTTACATCATAAGATTGTATGCAAAACCTTGCTAATATCTTTAATAATGGTATTAAAGTATATAAAGTTTATTGTAATAGTTATACTACTATTACATTTTAAATAGAGTGACTTGTAAATGTAACAGATTACATTTCCAAAGCAATCTTCCCATTACTGATTACAGTGAAGAATACAATTATTATTATTACTGGATTCACTACAGCAAAAGCCTATATGAATGCATAGTCTATGCTAGTTACTCCAAATGATGAGCACAATTTCAACACAGTACAAGCAGATTAATGTTATACAATTCCTCAAAAATTATAAAAGCCACACATGTTACTTAGAATTAGAATCAGAATTCAGTTCATTGGCTGAATATGTTCACAAACACAGGGAAATCGTCTCTGGTTGTCAGTAGCTCTCATACATGTAGAACATACATTCACAGTGAAGGCAAGAAATTAGCAAGAATGAAGATCTTGCTGCAATGGAAGGGAACTCAAGCGCACCCGGTCATAGAGGTGATCTCTGTGCAGTGTCGTAAGCTTTTGGAATTCTTGGCGTTCTTGTAAGTTCTGAGACTGTGTGGTGAATACAAACCTGAAGTGTTTGTTGAACTTCACTTGCCTGATTGAATTTTGGGTTTTATTGCATCAGAAGTGATGGTCTGAAGAGGAATATGTAAATAAGTAAATAAATAAAAGATATTTCCCCAAACATGGTAGGAGACGCATGCTCGTGGTCTACAGGGCTTCAAGTCTATAAAAGTTGTGCTACTGTAGCTTCTAGTAGAGGAGGTTTCAATGGCCAACGGAATATTTATAAACCATACATTGAGACACCACCGTGCATGTCACCAGCAAACATTTTATATGTGACTTTATTGCTTTGCCTGTCAAATGAAGATTTATTGACAGCTATTGACAGTAATGGGCTGTGCAAACATAATTGTGGCAAATCTTAAAATTATAAATACACTGGAAATGAAATTAAACACACACACACAGGTACCATAGAAATCAGTTAATTCACGATGGATGAATTTTCAAAGTATTGCTACATCGGAGATGCGTGTTGAGGATGTGGTTGTGGCTTTAATGTCTTTTGGGAACTCAGATGTTCACTGGGCGTAGTGCAACAGTGGATAAAAGATAACTTCAGTGAGAGAGGCTTTGAGAAGAGGCATTGTGACAGATGCAGCTGGGAAACCATAAAGAGCTTGGTAATGATATGAAGATACCAAACTCTGGATGTAGAAAGATCATGGTAAACAACACTATAGCTGAAGACATGGGCTTTGAGCTCAGTTTGCCCTGGGGTCCGTTTCACGAAGTAGGATTTCTTGCTTAGCTAACTAACTTTTTAAGGTAGCCTAGGCTAAATAGACTTTACCTTCCCTCAATTACATTTAGCCCAGACTACCTTAAATCCAGCAAGTTATCTGGTTAAGCGAGAAACCCTGCTGTGTGAAACAGGCCCCTGTAATGAGTAATTAGTGAGATAAACAGTGGAGGGGTTCTGCTTTAGACCAACTCAGCATATTGGTATCTTGGATAATAATATTGACAACTGGTCTGAAGGAAGACATTTCTGTATTTTTTTGTATGAAGGGATGGCGATGAAAGAAAGACAGAACATAAAGATCAATTTTCAGGGCCTTGTTGGTTGTGATGGTTGAAGGTGGTTTGCAGGATAGATAGTTGTCAATTCAGGGGGGCGGGGTCTTGGTTTTGCCAACATACAAGGGGGGCAGGTGAATCATGCACTGATGGGATGATGAGAGGAAAACAGGTCGTAGGAATGATTTTCGAGAAAGAGTGGGGAGGGGTAGGAGTGAACGGGAGTATTCTGCCAAAAGACTCGGGACAAGTGGTCAGACAGGTTTGAGGTTAAGCAGGCGAGCAGAGATACAGAAACCACGATGTTCCTGAAAGGAGGAGATGGAAAGAGTGTCAAAGGTGGTGTTTGGGGCAGCAGAGGGGTCTGGGAGGATGAATTATGAAAACAGGCAGTTACCAAGAGACAGATACAGTGGAGTGAGAGAGAAGGAAGCCAGTCCAGTGAATGTTCAGCAGGACACAAATCCTTGAGGTTTGGAACTGGATGAGACACTCCTGCGATGGAGCAAAGAGGCGGGGGCTGCAGTTTGGCATTACGTGTGATGTGAGTGTTTTCTTGGGCTCTCCTACAGTCCAGTGGAAGAGTTCCTGGGAGGAGATACTAAAGCAAGGAGATATGAAGAGGGTGAGGTAGTGGAACATGGTTTCACAAGGTGTGTCATGGTCAAATGCAGAAGTACATGGTTTATATTCAGACCAATATTATACAATAAAAGCATGGGTGGCCAGTCTTATCCAGAATGAGCCGGTGTGTATGCGGGTTTTCATTGCAACTCCCTAATTATATTACTCATTAGCGGACTGACTGGCTGAAGAGGCCACACACCCGAGTCTGAACAGCTGACCTAAAGGTTACCCCAAAAACCTGCATACGCACTGGCCCTTTGCGGATCAGACTGCCCAGGCCTGGCTAAAAGTATGTGAAGATACTGGGGGTATGGAACCAGAGGACGACTCTTAGGGTGTCACCAGGAGGGGAACCAAAGTTGTGGGGAGTGTGAAGAGGGTCAGGGCAGCAAGAGAAGAAACACAGAAGAAAACAAATTGTCTTTTTTTTTTTTAAATGAGAGCTTATTGAAATGATGGTCCTTGCTGATAAAAAGATACCTAGCACTAGGACAGTGTCTCCATGCCAGTGGTGTAACTATTTGCGCAGTGATCCCTCCCATACTACAGAACAGAGCATCCAGTGCAGGGCTGTGGTGATGGTGGAGAGTTTCCCAGAATGCATCACAAGACAGGGAATCGCAGCCTATCTCTGGGCACACAGTCACATGCTAAGGGAAATTCAAAGACACCAATTATCCTAGCCACACATTTTTGGAACACGAGAGGAAACTGGAATATCTAAAGCAGGGTTCCCCAGTTTGCAGATTTCTCTGCTCAAACATACCTCAGCTCATCAGTCAATTGCCAGCTTTTAGTAGGTGTATTTGAGCAGGAAAATCTGCAAACTGAAACAGACTAACCCTCCAGGACTGGAATTAGGGAACTCAGATCTATATCAGTGGTTTTCAAAAGTTTTTGCACCACGACCCAGTTTTTACCATGCTAGCTCAGTCCCGACCCCATATGAAGTATAGGTTTAAATTAACGCCATGATTAAGCGCGCAGTGCACTTTACGCCAATCGATGCGTATCGCATAAATCTGATTGGATGTTCCAGTGGATTTTAAATTAAACATCTGTGGTTTGGCTTCTTGGATTGGTTGAGTGTTCACAAGTTTGGCGATAAGCATTTACAGACCCAAGACCCATTTATATAGGTTAATTGTATGACTGGGTTGAGAAATCTGATCGTGGATCAGCATAAGATCTTACTGGTTTTAAAATGCTTACATTTCCAATTCTGTCTCATGACCCTTTCAGAACTTGCCATGACCCAAATTTGGGCGCCCCATGGGCTAAGAATCCCTGATGTTAAAGAAGCCAAGCACAAAAACAGGAGAACATTCAACCTCCACAGCCCGAACCAGGATCTGAAGTCGAACCAATAACATGGGATGTATGAGGCTGCAGTGCTAATCAACGAGTCACGGCGCGGACACGTACAGTGAAATGCGTCGAGACGCCTGACATTAGGTCAATACATACTAAAATCAACCATCTGCGATTAATTCTTGAGTCATCGATATCAACCAATCAGGTGCTCTGGCTCCTATTAAGGTCACACTTACCGTAAGAAGCTCTCCCTTAAGCGATCTCTTAAGATTGTTTGGGAAACAGATGTAGGAAAAGAAATACATTTCGTAGGATATATCTTTAGAGCCTTTGTAAGACGCCAAGAGTCATTGTTATCGGAAAATGCAGCCCAGATCAATGGAGATAGAAAACAAAGGTGACAGGACGGCTTTCCACCCACATATCTAGTTAGTGACAGTGAGAGGCGCCCCCTATGAAGATGATGATGGGTCAGTGACAATGGAAGGCCCATTAGATTGGGGTGGGGTGGGTATTACTGTCAGGAGTAAATGCAAGTATGAGGGCTTCAGAACAACTGAAAGGACAAAAGTTAAGAGATGAGCAAGTGTCAAAGACAGCGGACTTGTACAGTCATGGTATTGGGAGGGAGCAAAAACGTGGACTGTCTGGCAGGGAGCAAAAACATGGACTGTCTGGCAGGGAGCAAAAACATGGACTGTCTGGCAGGGAGCAAAAATGTGGACTGTCTGGCAGGGAGCTGAGAGGGAGCAAAAATGTGGACCATTTGGAGGTCCCCCAGGTTGGGAAACACTGGAATAGGCAACAGATTATCTTAACTGCAGGTTTTACCTCTCAGGAAAAGTGCAAAGCTAAACGCTTTACTTTAAACTGGTAAGAAGTTCAACTTTTTTTTTTTTTTTTTTTTTACTAGTGGCGTCAGTGATTGTCCGGTAAACGAAGCGTCACTGAAAAAATACATGGAATCATTTGAATCAGAGAAGCACTTTAACAATCCCTGGAAAGAATCAAGATAAACTCTGATAAACAAGATAAAGTTTGTCAAGCATGTGCATTCAGCACATTGCACCAAAAAAATGTACCGTCTACCAAGCAAACTACATGACATTTAATGCTCCTGCATTAATGGCATCCAAAAAAACTGCAATGAAGGAATGAAACTCCCCATTTTCTGCAGTACGCGCATTATGTTAGTCTTATGTGAATGTCTAATAGCCACGTTATAGATCCTGTTTACGACTTACAGACATATGGGACATTTCAGGGACCCTGCCTGTGGGAGTTCACTGCGAGGGGGTGTTGCGCTGCGATCCAATCAAACTGGAGCTCTTAAACAAGCCTTTGCCAAATTACAAACTCTTTAACATGATGGATTCTGAGGAGGGAGCTCCGGGAAACTGGTCTGGGCTGAAGTTTGCATTACCTAATAGATATCAGGACCACACGGGGCCCATTAGTTTCGAAAAACCACCCGTCAATAACTTAATGAACCACGTAGCACAAATAAATGGCCAGTTCCAATCCGTGAATTATTACAGCGACCTGTAGTTACCTGTTAAAACCTTTAATTCCCGATAGCCATTTGAAGCACTTCACAAACTGGCTCTAAATGGATAATACTTGACCTTCCCTGCTGGAAGAAAGGCTGATAATACAGACATCTGTTTATATTTGAGTTATATGGGAGTTTCTGAAAATGTGCAGGAGCCCTATGTCACAATGTTATTTCTTCGGTATGACATAAAAAAATATTAAACAGGATCAGGCACTTGTACTCCTGTCTTCTGTTACGAGACATGTTTTTTTTTTTTTTTTTTAAACTTACGTGAAGTCTTCCCTGGAATGAAAGTAAAGTTTGCAGGTATATCCTCACTGCAGATAAGACCCTGCTTGTAGTCTTATGGTATCCTTTCTGGTAAGTGCAGTTATTGTCAGAGTCCAAAGTTAATCAAATTGTTCTAACAGAGACAAAACATTCAGTTGACAGAAAGGTGATTCAAAAAATGTGTAAATTAGGGTATTATACACACAAACAAAAGTAGGGCATGCTCTGTATACTCTGACGTGGAACTACATGACTGATGCATTATACCAGGCTGTGCTGCTCAGTCTACAAAAAAAAAGAATAAATTACACTCCTTGATAAACTAGAGATAAACTAAAGCTGTTAAAATGACGACAATGTGATCCTGACAGCCCAAGTACCCCTAACCCCACCCAACCCCAACCATCTGATCCCTACGCCTCCCACAATCTTCAGCCTTTGCAGTTTAGCCCACTACACCTCTCTAAAATAATCTTTAATAAAAAACATCTTTGTATGACTTGTCTCAATGCAAATAACTTCACCACATCGGAGTATGTAGCTGCACTTTCACATGCTACCACTAAGTGGCGCTGGTTCCATTTCATTCAGGACGATAACATTTTTGGAAGGACATTTTGGCGGAGGACCAGTCTCAAAACCACGATTCTACTTCATAAAGAAATGTACGTAAACTGACATGAAAATAAATTAGACTGTTATTAAAAACACGTAATACGAAACACTCATAAATTGTATAAAACACCCTTATACGGTGTAACAGATACCGAATATGAATTCGCAATGTGTGTAGTACTCCTTTGAAACGCCAGAGGGAGACAAAAATGCTGTCTATCTGCTCCACGTTTTCGTTAACCACATATTTTAATGTTTACCAACTCCAAAAAAATGAAAGGAAAAAAAACTGCCGTAATATAATTGTGTACCATCATCCATAAGAAGCTCATATTAACTAATTAACGGTCTCAATCAACGGGGAAAAACCATCTAGATTTTATCTCATAGTTATAAGCGGACCGGAAGATTCGTACTGCATCTCGCAGCAAAAATGTGGTAATAAATCTATGCGATCGCTGTTCTGCAGAGCGCCGCAAACACTGAGGTGCTTTTCAGGTCAGAAAGGCGACTTCACTGGAAAGGGGCCCCAGGGCAGCATCGCACAGCAGCAGGAAACCGTTACCAAGATAGAGACGCCACGCAGCGGCGGAAGAAAGAGCGTGTTGCTATTATAAGGGCTCTCGGGTTGTTTAAATGCTATTAACTCAGTGTGGAATTTCTTCTGCAGACGGACCACCATGTACTACAATGTCCCGGGAGGATAACTTTACCCAGTAGACCACTCCGTACAGCATTATACTGGTGTGGCCCAGAGGGTTTGTGTGTGTGTGTGTGTACTGTGATACAGTATCCTGCATTGCGGAAAATTGCAATTCGTTTTAGGTTCAGGTTACTTTATTATGTTTTTAAATCGGCGGTATAAAAACAGTGGTTCTCAACCGTTCTTGCCCCGCGGCCGAATTTTACCATGCCAGCTCAGCCGCTACCCTGTGTCTGGTATAAGTCTAAATTAAGAACTTACCCATGGGTTTAGAATCGCTGCTCTACAGCAATATGAAAGAAATATCGCATCAGTTCTAATAATTTTAAATGGAAGAGGCTATACTGCTAATCAGTTTTGGAAGGCTAAGATAAACATATCCACTGATTTTTTTATTCATATCATATTTATATGCTTTTCGACGTATTTAATGGTGTGATTTCATAATTGCACTCAAATGGAACAAATATTTGCACAGATCACAAAATTAGCAAACAATATAGTCCATTTAAAAGAAGTATCAGCACATTTTAAAATTGGATATTTTTACAAGAAGTTCATCCATTTGCTAAATTAAAGTACATAACTTAGTTAATTGGGGCAACCACAGTGCGTTTTACACACAATTTACCATAAAGTATAGCTCTATATCGAAAAATATGTCACAAGTAATCATCAAAATGAAAATCATTTTTTTTTTTTTGTCAAATGAGAAATGTAACTGATTTCACCTGAGAGGCTGGCTAATCATTTATCCTTGAACACAATGATCACACACATATCTACTCGATTCTCTTGCCGTTTCAATTCTCACATCCTCCCTCCAACCACCAGTTTGCTCCCTAACCGACGGATGGACTCCTTCGCCCCTGCAGGCTCCAGCTGACCGCCATCAAGTTAGGCCAATTTTTCCACCTTTTTGCAATTCAATACCTTAAATAAACCAAGTCTGAGGTAGAAAATGGAATTTAACAGGTACAATGAAGGAGAGCACTGCAGTAATTTAAATAGCACAAAATATTGACAAAAGTACTTTTATGTAGATGTGACAGCACAGAATGAGGCAATGCAGCACTTTAATAATTTATATAAAAACATGTTTAATAGGTAAAAAGCATATCATTCCAAGCATGCTTCACTATTAATAGATATATTCAAAGCCATTTATGAAATATATGTGCAATTTACAAATTCACCACATTTCCCAGAAAAATGTTGTGAAAACAAAGCATTTGTAGTTGCATGTTTGTTTTGTTTGCAATGGAACCACACAAAAAAGCGTGAAAAAAGTAAACTCTGATATCATTCCGCACAGAACTCCAGAAATAGACTGGACAAAATTATTGGCACCTGTAACTTAATATATGGTAGCACACCCCTTGGAAACAATAAACAATAACTGAAATCAGTCTGTTCAGATTTTCTTACACCTCTCTACTGGATTTGTGGATCATTTTGCTTTTGCCAACTGTTCCAGGTCTCTCCGATTCAAAGGGCATCTTCTGCCCAGTGCTGTTTTTAAGATCTCTCCACAGGTGTTCTATGGACTTAAGGGCTGAGCTCTCCGGTGCTTCGTATTACATCATTTCTGGGTGCTTATTGAAGAAGCCTGTTATACCCCGTGTCTGCAAATAGGCTTGAATTGGTTTGAAAGTTGATTGAGGTTCTTGACCCACCATGTGATCTTTCCAGACAATCCTGCATTAATATATGTCATGTCCACTTCCAGGGATTTTAGCTACAGTCCCATGGTCTGTAAACATCTGATTAATGTTGTACAAGGTGGACACAGGAATACTAAGTTCTCTGGAGATGGTCTTGGAGCCTTGCACAGAAGAGAGTACTTACAGATCTTTAGATACCTGTGCAGCCCTCAATCAGGGCTCAAGTCCCCCAAACATTAAAAACATCCCCAACTTCAGCTCCCAATTTCACACAGAACTGTTTGCTCACATTAGTAACACTTACATTTCTCCATAGATGCTCTCGTCCCCCGTCTTACTCCGATAGGTTTATGAAAGGAAGCGCAGAGGCCTTGTAGGCTTGCCTGAGAGTTTGGAGTACTCACGTTCTGAGTATGGGTCAGGAATCACACGATTCTCATGATGCTCATTATTCCTTTGTGGAAACAGGGAAAAAAGCAGGAGAAAATACAGTGCACAGGTGCAACACAAGGGGTAATAACTTCCATCACAATTACTTTCAGGGACAGCATACAAAACAGCCACATCCTAGGTAAGTTCCACCGACAATCCTGTTTGCCAATTGGCTAATGCAGTTCTCAATTAGACAAAGGGTGAAATGAGACATTTGAGACATTTTTAGGTCTCATCTCACAGAATAAAAAAATGCAAAAATGTAATTTATATTGAACACTCATCACAAACCTCAAAGATAAATCATCACAAAATTAATCTAAAAGTCCTTAACAAATCCCACAGACTCCTGTGCCAATTTATGGAACAAAATTTGTACTATTTCAAGAGCTTTTTATAAGATAAAAATAGATACACTGGAGTCAAATTTGTCATTGCTTTTGGAAATAAGCTGTTGCAGTGATTATCAAGACAGTATTTAGCAAATTGGCTAAGGGGGCTTGGTCCACCGCACCAAGTAACTGTACTTTTGGTGCTTCCTTGAAACGGTTTCTTTGTTGATTGGTTATGCAAGTAGCCTGCCTCTGAAGTACAATACAATCACAATCCTAACAAAAAAAAAAATGTTATGAACTCAGAAAACAATGGTTAAAAAAAGGAATAGCAGCAATCTGGTCAGAAGTACAGACACAAGATTAGAATTGCATCACAAGAAATTAAAAAAGTATTTTGTTTAATGTACTAGAACGGCATGCATATAATATAGTGTGCTGTCCCAGCGATGTGATTTTGTTGTAATAAATATTGGGGTATTTATAAAGCAAAACGTTCATACATTTCTGGCAAACCCATCTAGTAGTGCTTCAAAACAGCAAGGATAAAAATGATTACGATTGTCTCAGAGAACGCAGGCAGCACTTATTCAAACGCAGCAGACGTAAACTTTATCCGTTTTAAAATCAGTTTAATCTATGACAGAATAACATTTTTTGAGCAAAAATCTAGCAAACGATGCAAGAATTGCATGTGCATAGCGAGCGATGTTGGTATCAATATCGTACATCACCCATCCCTTTAATATAACGCAGCCATTTTCCCCCAAAGAGTACCAAATACCCCGCCTTGTACTGTAATGTCATTCAGTGCCGGTGCCAGTTGGAAAAGCACTTCCTTAGAGTGCCAGAAGTACGGTATCTGGTACGACGGAAAAGTGCCCCAAATGTCAGCGTACAGCAACCATGAAATATAAAAAAATGAGTGTGAGAATACCTGATGTCCTGGCACTAGTGTTAACACTGATGTGGGGGTGCTGGGGGCAGGGAACAGCTCAGGATGGGGCACCAACCCATCTCAGGCTCACACACTCACTCCATTCACACCTATGGAAACCCCACGATGGCATGCAAACTCGTCACACACTACAACAAACCAGAGAGAGGATGGAGACAAGAGAAGCGGAAACACACATCTTTTTTTTTTTTTTTTTTATTATTCAGTCACAATGACAAGTTAAATCATACCAGTCTCAATTAGACAGTCCCAGGTAGTTTGATGCAAATCTTTACATATGTTAAAAACAAAGGGGAAAAGTAAAGTAAGAAAAGGGGAACGCGGTCCACGCGACCAGCCATCAGAAAGACGGGCATCACTCAAGTAAGGAAACGGGACGTCTTTCGTCTTCAGCTGATTGCGGAGCGATAGTAAGCAGGCAATAACAGGATAAGTAAAACTTTAGTTCATTCTTTTATGACCCTGTCAAACATTGTTAACTGACCAATGGGTTCTTCTTACGAGGTATTTAAACAAGCAATAGATACACAAAATAAAAATCAGCTCGTGTTCCCAAATATCTCCCCCTGCCCGTCTGTCCCTATTGGGTTCGGGGGGAGAAATTTCATAGCACTGCTTACAAATTTCAAAAGTGACCAGCTATTCTGAATTAGGGCGACTGTTGCAGATCAAAGACTGAGTACCTTCATCTTACAGCAACCCCACGGGTATCAGAATTTATAAAAGCTAATCGTTGCTTTTACAGACCTAGTCATTATTTATGTAATTGTCAAGCTGTATGTACAATCTGTCAACTAGCAATCATGATGAAAACAGCACTCCAGCTTAAATAGGCAGAGATCCTGAGAAGAGGCAGTCACACAGGTGGGACAGACCACATGCATACACATCCAACAATATCCTCTTAAAGGGAAAGAAAACTGGCTGCTTCTTACACGGTGTGATTGCAGAACACCATCTGTTCGACAGCAATAGCTGAAAAACTCAAAAGATGGCATTGTCACATTTCTTAGTGAGCAAATTAAATCAAAATCCAGTGAGGTGGCGGCACAAACACGCTAACTGAGGCGAGAGGAGAGCACTTACACACCGCATAAACTCCTCTACCACCCCATGAACACGGAATTCCACACCTGCCTGGTAAAAGGCCTGTCATGCACAGAATAACTGCTAGTCAAGGTCATCTTAACAGGCAAAAAAAAAAAAAAAGAGACGTTCATGTAAAAATAAGAAAGATTGTGGCCAATGCAATCTAAAAACACATCTGATACTCCAGAAAGGAGAACTTGACTGCGAAGGAATGACTTTGTAATACATTCACTCTTATAAGAAACATGTTTTAAATCTTTGTTCAATGATCATTTATGCTTTTTTTGTCCCCACCTAAATGGAAAATAAACAAACAGGTTTAAAAAATAGGTGGAATGCAGGAATACTTTCGTCTAGCATTATTTACCATCATTGTACAAAAAAATGTAAAATGTACAGGACGTGTATTCAAACCAGAAATACAAAACATAAAATGATCTAGATCAAATACACATGGCAGTGTGAAGAAGGGGAGGGAAATCTATTACTGTATATCAAAATTCACAAAATGCCCTGTATTTGGAAAATTCAAAAGCTAGCAAAGAGCCTTAAACCTTATCTTCATAGGACACCGCTAAAAATCTGGGGAAGTAACAAATGAAATGGGACCAGTGTAAAGCCACAGTGCTAACCATACTGTGAAAGGGGTACACTGTATTCAAATAGGGGAAGGAGTAACAAGTGTAAACCAGTAAGTTTTCATCCAATATTCTACCAATAGCAAAGTCACAGCAACTCCGTTTTAAAAAGGACCAATAAAAAAAGTGAACTGTAAGGCATTAGTACTGCATCGCAACATTTGCTTGGGATCAAATGCTACAATTTTCTGCCACTGTCATTTAGTATGTAGGAATATTGATTATAATATAACAAGACCTGGCTATAGTAATTTCAAAACAACCATTAACCACCAACTTGTTTATAACTAGGTTTACCTACAACTTTCTAGCAGGTCTATAGTCATAGACATGCCGATATTTCTGGCAGCCAAGAACGCCTTTAGTATAAAACCACATCTCTGACCATCACAATAAAACAAGTGGCTTTTAGATGGACATCGAAACTAAAATGTCAGTTTAAAAAAAAGGAAGGAAATAAAAGAAAACTGGCTTTCACATTTTCACGTACATCCGACCGACGCGTCCCGGGGATGAGCGTAAAACTCGGGGCTCTGTGAAGATGCGCCCGCGAGTGCCGCCAGGGTCGTGCCACAGGATAAGCTACATGCGGATGCTCGAAATCGCATGCTCACCCCTCTGAGGTCTCTCCCTATTAAATCACGCTGAATACAGGCGAAGGGCAGAAGTCATTTCGAGGCTGGACGGGTGTCCGTCAGCTTATAGTAAAGGACACCCAGTTTTTGGACCCTCTCTTACTTTCACAACTTCACTATTACGAAGACTGGCTAATTTCAATTTCCCCTGAACCTTTATGACAAGTTACAAACACAAAAATAATTTATGCCTACAAAAACACTTTTAACCAATGTAACACGACTATAGTTTGGCTTATAAAGCGAGGGAGCAGACGCACATCCTTAGGAAGAAAACCACTGAGTGATTGTTTTAAATGGACAGTAAAAACATCTGGGTTTGTATCATAAAATGTATGCCGATATCTTAACCCATATTTAAAAACAGATCACCACCATGTGTTAAAAACTATTTAAATGTAACAATTTTGTATGGAAAATCTTTTTCAGGTGTATTATACAACTGCCAGAAAGTTACGTATCGAGGGATTTTGAAAATACTATAACGGAAACACGTATAAAATGTCAATGAAAGTGAGGTTCTCCAGAAAACTGCATGGTCCCCCCCCCCCCCCCCCCCCAAAAAAGACAACCTAACATTCCACATTAAAAAAAGTGCAAACTTAATGTGCAAATCTAAGTTTTATTAACCAATTATTTACAAAAATCATAACCAACTATGTTTAGTCATCTTTGCTAAAGGATCTTATGGATACACACACTGAAGAAAAAAAAAAAAAGAAAAGAAAAAAAAATCAAAAAAAAAATTGGTGATTCTTAAACCTTTGTTCCTAGCATTTATCTGGTACATGCAGGAACCAAGGTAGACGTTTATTTTGTATTGAAAAGGGGAAAACATTTATTGCAGATCTGAAATCAACACGTTTGGGCCAAGCAAACTTAAATGGGGACTAATGGAGATAAAAAAACGTGATTAAATTTCCACCCATCTCCAAATAAGGCGTAAGGACAAGCTGGTGCAATGTCGACCTCACAGAACGTAGTGATTATTTTCTGAGCCCGGTCCCAAGTGCGGGAGCCATCATTTTCACATCCCATTCATAAAACTGCACAAGGCCTCAAATTTTCTAACGATTAAAATAAGGGTTTGCCTTAAGTATTTCAGCCATATCTAGATGTATTTGGTCCACGGAGCAACTTAAAATTTTTCTTAGAAAACGTTTTTTTTCTTCTTCTTCTGAGGAATGTCTAAGTGTGGAGGGGCACGGATTTAAAAACAAATTAAAAAATGGATGACGAACGGTTGGCCATATAGGAAGATGTGCCAACCCAGGAAAGCGTTACGAGATTCTACTAGCTAATTACCCTAGTCGGACAACCAGTCCCCTCTGATAATCATAAAACCGATTTGTCCATTATAACCAGCATAGGGGCCACTTCTGCTCTTAAGCTCCCCTAAAGTGCGGAAGGAAACCCCCCCTCACTAGTGCTGCTCATGGATGCTGCATTTTCAGGCTTCTGATAATACTGCGTGAACCCACTGTGAAGCCACGACAACCAAATGCTCACATTTCAACGCATTACTTCCAAGGCTGCTATTACAAAACATCCACGCACAGAAATGAACACGATAACGACTGACTCGAGGCTTTACGGCGCGGCCGAGGCTTTTATAATCCCCGCTTTTTTCATTCAAAAACATGCATCCGGAAACACAGCGCTACTGAAAATAACATAAGAGCTTCCACATATTTTGCTGAGAAGCTCATTTGCCTTTTGGAGATTCCAATCTCTCTCTCGAATGATTTAAAACAATAATCCCAGCATGTAGCGGATGGGGAGATATGGGGTGGAGCGTAGCAGTTCGTCCGGCTGGCCCTGCAGGATATGCTGAGCCCACGCGGTCTCTCTCGCCAGGAGAGCGGCGGCGACGCGGCGAGCGAGCACTCAGTTGAGCTTCTTACGGTGAATGTTCCGGTTGGTGAAGTTTCCTTCTGGAGTGATGTCTGGGCAGAAGCCATTGGCCACGTTGGACAGGGATTCAACACCACTTTGAAAGCTCGCCCGGTCTGGATAGAGGTATTCCTTGGCAAAGTCAGGGCGCTCTTCTACAAAGCTGCTGAACTCATCTGCCGCAAGGAGGCACAAGAAACGGTCAATAACTGCACTTTGCAACTGTTAAGCCTCATCAGCGGAGGCACCTTTTCCGATGGCACCCAAGTAACAAGAAAAATGAATTTATGAACTATTAAGTAAATCGCTTTTTATCCATTGTCGAAATGTATGAAGTAAAAATAAAAATGTCTCAAAATGGAAATCTCGCTCTCCAATTTTTCACTTCACTGCCCAAGTTAAACATGGTAGGTCTCCTGGTGTCCTTTTTAATTTTACAGCTGACAAGTTACACTATTAAGACTAATAAACCATCTAACAGTAATTAAGAAAACAGTGCAATGTTCCACCCAGTTTCCCAAAATAAAGTCAAAATTAGTACAGATTGGAAACCTTAAATACTTTGTTTTATGCAATAGTTGTTCCAAAACTACCATAAAACCATAAACCAAAGTCAACTGTGAATTAACGTCAACTTCCGCTTCTTACCAAATGTGATTTTTCCTTTGTTGTCAACATCGATAGCATGGAACAGCCGCGTCACACTCAGATCCGACACCCCTAAGGCCGTCTTTAAAATGCACGCTAGTTCGACCTCTACGATTGCTCCATCCTCTTCTGCCTCAAACATCTGTCAGAAGATAGATGACCACGTCACAATAAAGCAATGTCCTAATCAGCATAGCACTGGTGTTCAGTTAATAGCCTATAAGCCAAGCTTGTCGTTTTGGCAAGCTTCAGACAGCTTCTTTTGTGGGAGGCGGGGACCTACCTTGAAAGCCAGCTTTATCGTATCCAGAGTTTTTGATGGTCTGCATACAACTGATAAGGCTATAACGTACTCCCTGATGTCCACTTTGCCTTCCTCGTTCTAAATGAATAACACAACATAAAAAAAATTAATGAACTGACATCTTATACCATAGAAAGCAAGCAAATGTTAATCTGGAGACAAGACAAGTTGATACTGATTTACCACTAATCTACTGTATATAAATCACTCAATAAGACTGAATGCCCTACTTTTGCCTAATACTTAAAGGGCAGATTAACTTGTCCGGGGTTCCTAGGCTGACAAGCCCCCCCCCCCCCAAGCGTGCCACCTGAGCTATATTTTAGAGCCAAAACAGAAACGGGCGAGAATTAAAACGACACAACGTCAATGTCAATAATTCGCTAATCACCACGCAGGGTGCCGTCAGTAAAACCAGATTTAACGAAATTAAAAGTCGATCAGCCAGATTTAATCAAAGTAACCATTCCATTCCCTTGATTTTGACAGGGCATGAGGCTGTAGCCTAGGACAGCCTATGCATTAAGCTACCCTGGAATACTCATGTTTCATTAAACCAACATGTTCGTTATTCCACTGTGAAAATACCTAAGGAGCGGAAATAACCACTGACACTGCATACCTAAGGAGCGGAAATAACCACTGACACTGCATACCTAAGGAGCGGAAATAACCACTGACACTGTACAGTACCGATTTTTTTTTTTATTCCAACATTCCTTGCACCGACACCCTTGTACTTTTTATACATTTATGAACCACACGGGCATCAACAGACTGCATGTGACCAGTCTTATTTTATAACTGTGTCTACTGAATGCATGAGAACCATGAACAACCTATAAGGCTGATTCTAATAATCTCGCTGAGGAAAACACACACAGAAATTAAATGGGGACAGTCCCATTACGGCAGTTAATTTGTTACACATCCTGGGTCTCGGTCGCTCTGCACAAAGATTCCCTTTACAGCTAGTCGCGACTCTGCTACAAATCCGTCTCCATTATACAGTCGTCAGAGACGACTGATCGTCGCCTGATTCTGGAACAGGGCTCTTGGCACCATGTCAAACTAATCAGCCGAAGGAGAATCCTCAGGATTCTTAAATGGCATTTAAGACCAGCAATTACAGCTGCCCTTAGACAAGGTCTGCAGAGTCACAGGAGGTCACACTGCTTACATCCCAAAATGAACGAGTTCAACAATGGCACCCAATAAGAATCGACACTGAAATATTCTCACCCATATGCTAACAAAAACACAAGAATGTTTCTATTCACTTATGACATCAAGCGCTCAATACTTAATGTTTTTTGACAATTAGCATCTGAACTGAACATAAAAAAAAAATAGGAAAAACAAAATAACCTAAAAACATTAGAATGAGACACTGAACCTGGCAGAAAAGCAGAATGACATGAACTATATCAATAAATGCTTGGGTATGTAAATAAAACTGCCGCGTGGCTTTCAGACTTACTTCATCAAAGAGATCAAACATGTCTCTCAGCATGGATGAAACTGGGACGCCCAGATATCGTGCAAAGTCCTCCAGAGGCAGCTTGTCTCTTTGGAACTTACTGGCTCTCTCCCCACATTCCCACAGGACCTTTTCAGTGTTTCCCGGTTTCAAGCTGCAAAATTAAAATAAATAATTCTATATATATATATATATATATACACGCACACACCGGACGTCATTCAAGCCAAAGCACCAGACAGACTCCTTTAATCATCTTGTTTATAGAGATGTAACTGGGCTTCTCATTTTCCAGACACAAGCTTTAAATATTCACAGTTCTAAAAATATCCATTTCAAGACTGCATGAGATTGAATTGCCTTAATGTATTCTATGTTCAGCAAATTGACCTCACAAATAATTGTATAGTGGATATCCACTAGATGGCAGCACACCACCAAAATTCAGTTTGATGATCTCTTCCTCTAGTTTAGAAAAAAACAGTCCTATAAAAATGAAAACATGCTTAGTGAGCTGAAATGCGTTCTCCTTCGTCATAGTAAGGCCATAAAAATACTGCATTTCCTTAAAATGGACAAAAACCAACACATGAAATGATTCCGGATGACAAAGGCATCGCTGCCTGCGCCCCATAGCGTTGCCACTTGGCATGGGGCACCGGGCACGGCTCACCTACCCCAATCTCCTCACGAGCCCAGCAAACTCCAGCAGGCCAGTGTCCACCGGGAGGTGCAGCTGGCCCTCGGCCATGGCGAGCTGGCAGTCCTCGAAAGAGTAGTCTGTGATGGGGACGCCCAGCGCCCTGGACACACAATGCGGGTCGGTGATCAGGAGAGCTTCGCATACGTGCTTTAAAACGCAAAAGCACTTTTATACATAAGGCAAGCTTTTTGTTCGACTAATATTTAAACACCGTGAGACCAGCACCGCTACTGGGAGACGGCGAACCTCGTCACAGGGGTAAGCTCTATTAGCTATCGACACCTGCTCCTCAGTGGTTCTTAAACCTTACTGGCACTCAGCCCCAATACGGTGGACTTTTCCCCCTGTTAATTTCTTCCTCTCTGCCTCCTTAGACACACACAGCACAATTTCAGTGCTGCAAGTTAACACAAAACTACTGCCCCCCGCGTCGGTTTCTGAAATAACCACATTCAGATTCACAGTGGGCCGGGACACTTCAGTGGGCCGTAAACCATTAGTTTGATCCATGAGTGATAAAGGAGACCTGAAGCAGGAGTGTCAGGGGAGCTGCCCCGCTCCCAGCTTGCTGGGGACTCCGAGTGGGGCAGGCCAGTCACCCCATAGTGTGCCAGTTCTCTGGGAGGGTTTGATGCGTACATACTTGGCCATCAGACGCCTCACGTTGTTGGCGAAGAGGGTGGGGTTCTGCTTCTCCTCCTCGGACGGGGTGTAGATTGGAAGATACTAAAGAAAAAAAGCAAACACGGAAGATCACGCCCCATTCTCGACCGCAACGAACTTCAGCGCGAGGCTACAAGGCTTTAATCAAAGAGTTCTGCTCCTCCCTGACAACACAGGCTCACATGTGATGCTAAAAGGAACATTTATATTACTGCAGAGAGAGACAATCAAGGCTCCCTAAAGGAGGCCTGAGATGAAAGTAGATTTCAATGCTAGATTGCGGATATCACGTCAGCAAATGCAGCAGCGAGAACCCGAGGGCAGCCTTTTAAAAGCCAAAGCTCTCTTCTTGCACGTTAAGTTAAACGGGTTCTACTTATTTACGTGCAACTTGATATATTACCTGGCAGGATTCCTCAGAGGCAGAGCTTCAGAATCTGACTCGCGGGGCCTGCAGCCCTGAGAGCAGCTGTCAGAGCAGCGGGCCCTTGCAATACAGTGCAATACTGCCCTGTCAACCATCATACACTGTTGGGGTGACGTTCCTTATTCTGGTATCCAATTATTACTACCAATATTCTGGAAATCTCAAGACTGGGAGCTCTGGACATTTTCAGTAACCGGCACAAAACTGCTATAATCATAGCTCAGAAACTCTGCTAGGAATCTTTTACATGCCGGGATTTAGTCCGAAGCCTATCAAAATCTACCAGAATATATGACAGCATGAAGGAAACGTGTAAAAATCCTAAGAATTTACTTGTGCCACAGTAGATATGCTGGAAAACTGGAAAACTTAGGTCAGATCAGGACCAAAACACGACTGATATGCGTGATCAATTCTCACCCGCGTCAGTGAATTTTGACATCAGGGAACCCCCCAATTTGGCTTTTTTTAAAAAAAAGTGGACCCTGGCTTTGTGTTGCTGATGTAATTTGGCCCTCGATAGGTATATACTTGAGGACCTGTGCAGTATACCCCCACACTTAGGTCCATCTTTCTGCTGCCGTAAGCATGAAGGTTGAAATGTCACTGCGAAAGAAGATCATCATTCTGTTACCCACTGCTTAATTATGTTATTACTACCAAAGGACTGACTGATTCACTCCAACTTTTACAGCTGAACATTTATGACAGCAATTCGGCTTTAGCCTATTGTGTTTTGTAATTACCGCCAACGTGTTAATAGTGCGCGTGAGTGCGGCAGAACCCTCTTCTGGATCGGCCGCGCGGCCAGATGTTGACGTGATGGGACTCGCAGCGGGAGAGCTGCGTCAAACGGAATGCTCAGCAGATTAAAGGCTTACCTCGATTTCAAACTGGTTGTGCAGCTGGCACAAGGTGAGCCACAGTATCTTAAACCTGGGGAGAGATCAGGATCGACATGAGGGCGTGCCAGTGTGGAAAACACTTTAGACACTTTAGAAAATAATTTTATAGCCAACGGTCATGTTGCAGCACTGTGCAAAGGACGAGTATTGCGGTAACCATTTCTATTGCTTTGCGAAGCATAATTAGGCAGTGTGGGTTTTCATTAAAGGCCACAAATATATACAGTGTGTGTGCGTGTGTGTGTGTGTGGGGCACAGTGGGTGAGACTGCAGCCTCACACCTCCGGAGCTGCAAGCTTTAATCGCACTGTATGTGTCACTGGACTGCACGAGCATGTACTGGATAAACAGTTATGGGAGGCAAATACAGGAGCTAATTATACTGGAGCATTACAGCAGCTGCAGCATCATTTATGGGCCAAAAGCAAAAACACAGCAAATGTGCGAAACTGTCCTATTCCATAAATATAGGAAAAGCACCGCAGAGTAAATCTTCCTGTTTATAAACTATGCTGTTAACCTCTGGAAGCTGGTACAGATACAGCTGACCTGGAATAACCTGGACATGGAGCCATAACACCCCTGAAGCTGAGAGCCCGAGGGGGGGTGGGGGGGGGGGGGCAGCAAGTTCTCAGTCAGAGGAGACAAAGGCAGTGAGAGGTACCCTGGTAGCCTACGTGACAAGACACGGCGACGCGGATCTGCACGCCACGCACGGACCTGGACCCAGTCTCACGCTCACAGGCAGTAAAAAGCCACCGATCACGGGATGTGGCCTCTTAACCCAGAGGCCCCTGGGGCAGGGACAAAGGCAGGGCCCCACCTGTCAGCCCACGCTGCGTGGCACTTCACCCTAACCTCTACTCATGTACCCAGCCGGGTCAGTCACTCCGCATAAAAGCCTAACTGATAAATGTTATGTGGTCGTTGTGCTGTAGTTAAAACTAGGTGCGCGTTTGGGGGGGGGGGGACACTCACGCTCCAGGTCCCTGCCACGTCCAAGTGATGGTATCCTGCCAAGGAGGAAGAAGAAAAAAAACGTAAGTGGCAAGAAATCCTGAGAATGTGAAGCAGGGGAGCAAGCAGAGTGTAGCCTGAAAGCTAAAGCCCCATCAAAGAGACCGAGTGATTTATAGACATGCTGCTATCGAGGGGAGGGGAGGGGAGAGGCCCCCCCTCCAGCCCGGTATGCATTACGGACGGGAGAGAGACGCCCCACTACACAAACCGTCTGATGCAGACCACCACACACACACACCTCTTAACTGCCTCTTAAAAACCTTACCTGCCATTAAAGAGTAATCATGTGAAATCATTTGACGGGGCATTAAGATAACTCAGCAACCCCCCCATACTGGACAAGCTACTGGATTACGGAGGGAGGGAGGCAGCTTCAGTCTGACGTGAGCAAAATATGGAGATTTCTTCTAGTAGCAAACAAGTAGAAGCGGTGCAATTGTTCTTGTCGCTCTCAGATTCTGTATGGATATCGGCAGCACCCGTCATCGACCAACCACCAAGACAAGAATGAAAGGATGATTGTCCACGGGGTAGAGCAGACGGGTGTTGAAAGAGGTGATGGAGTGAGTGCTCTCACCATGTTGTTGGGGTAGCGTAGCACCACAGGTTGGACAGGAACAGCCGGAATGAACGCCCCTGTCAGAGAGAGCGTAAGCCATGAGCTACATTAGCATTTATTTATTTAGCAAACACAGCTGTACAAAGTGTACACTCTAGCAGCCAGGGACCAACTTCCGGTTACAGATAGTGTCCCGACCCACTGAGCCAGAGAGAGCCCATTTGCTACCATGTTAGCTGGGCGCTCCTCTTTGCACGCCTGTATGCAGTTACTGACCGCAAAGCCCGCAACACGCATCACTTACGCTCTGTGAAGCTCCTCATCGTCACAATGATTATATAAATAAGTCCACAGAAAAAGGACACAGAGTTACAAATGGTGCCTGGTGCTGACGAGGGCTGACAAATTTTAGGAGGTTCCTTGAAATGGACCGTAATTTGAAAAGCTACCCGACCTGCTATCGAATGCGGTTTTAGCCCACAACGGGCAACAGTTCCATCATCTTTGTTCAAGTTCTATTCTGTCACTTGTCTGGGGAACACGGTGAAATTCTTATGCCTCGATACAGGGGAGGGAACAGGTATATGGGAGTGCAGGGCAAAAACAGTAGCGAAATATCAGACAAACAGTAACAGAAAACAAACACTGTCATAAATAAGTCAAAACAGACGAGAGTATTTAAGAGACACAGAGACACGGAGCTTTAAAATGTGGGGAGATGGCGCCGTATACCTTCTTTTCACATACATTTACCAGCCTGGCCTCTAACATCTACCAGCCTGAGCTGATAAAGGTGAGTCCTATAGACAGATGGCCAGAGATGGCTGAACTCTACCTTCGAACAGCTATAGTGCCAAACAAAACAGAACACTCTCCGCCAGACACATGGTATCATTCTAGCAAGAACCTTGTGTGCTGTGACTCCACCTTTCAAACAGGGTCCTGACCTTCAAGCGTCATTATTTGCTTATATCTCTCAGGGATCAGCTTCACGGTCTTCAAGTCTGCACTGGTCTCGGTTACACAGAGAAGCACTTTCGGCAACAGACTCTCCTACTTCATCGCGGGCTATACAAGGTGGCTTCGATCTTAAACCATTAGACTCGAGTCCCCATGTTGCGGGGGATGAAGACCAGCTGGACCTGAATCGCTTAGGCATTTATCACATTCTCACATTCATTCGCTTACTGCACAATACTAATAATTACGGAGTTGTCACTACAGAATTCCGTGCGATACTTTCCCTGAAGTCAACAAAGCATAACCCTCAAGAAGCACTTAGGGAGAGGATGCGAGTTTCCCCACCCCAAAGCAAAAAAATCCACTTCACCAAAAGAACCCGGGACAGCTCAAGTAATACAGCAGAAAACAGAGAAAACACTTGATTAACGGACATCTATATAACGCCAAATTAATACCAAGAATTAAAGAAAGATCAGTTCAAGCAGAATAAAGACTAGACCAGCAATGTCAAAAAAAAAAAAACCCAGACAATCTGCATTATTGGTTATGCTAGTGCAGGAACCATCTTATGTCGTTTTCAGCTTCACTACTCCTAAAACAGTACATAGAGTGGAAAAAACAAAAACAAAAACAAGAGGGATGACGCACACATGCTGTGAAAGAGGTACAGGAGAGGTGCACGGAGCTATTTAAAGACAAGGAGGGAGAGTGGAAAGAGAGGTATTTTCAGTCTGGACTAGCGATTGTGCACAAGGTCAGACAGCATCTTAAATACATCAGTACAATTCTGCTGGCATGGTAATAAAATAACATATTCACACACACACGCACGTCAGGTAAACATAACTTTATGGGGACCGCTCATTCGATTATATGGGAAAATGCTAACGCTAACTATGACAAACCTTAACCGCTACCCAGCCCTAACCATAACCATAAGTAACCAAGCAAATTTTTTGCATTTTTAGTTCTGTCATTGCAGTTACAGATTTTTATTAAATTGAGTTTTCCCTTATGAGGACCAGGAAACTGGTATTCATCTCAATGTGGAGACACTGTGGCCCCATAAGGTAAGGTATACCTGGTCTCACACACACACACATACACACACACACACACACACACATTTGGGAAGGGGGTGGAAAGAAAAAAAAAAAAAAAAAACACATACCAGGCTTAAATGTGATCAGGCAGGATCTGTTTGTGCATGTTCCCTCAGGGAATATCATAATCTGAAATTCATAGTAGGGGGAAACAGAAATGCAGTTTAAGCCATAGATAAGCTCTCCTTTCCCCCACTGCCAAGACGCCCACGTTTCTGCTGGCTGGTTTAATTACTATTTCCACCTTTAAGAAACGGTGGGACACGGATGCGTTTAGTCCGGCCCGCTACCTGCGGCCATTCCCCTCCGGACTGGGCCCTACGTCTGATCTCCTCGACGGTCCTCCGACGGGAGTCCTGGTCCGACCTCGATACGAAAACGGGCCGGATGTACTTGATGAGAGCTGAAAGGGAGAAGAGAGGGAGACCACAGTCATCACGGGCATCTTAGTGACTCTGGTTGCAAATAGTGACCGTCTCACTTATATTACATCACTACTCTGATGTGCAATTACTCAACTCTGACAGCTAGAATTCAAGGCCTCAAGTAATGGGCATGTCAGTTAATGAGGTTCAGTTCATGCAGTTTGGGGGGGGGGGGGGGGGGGGACAAAAAAAAAAACACCGAAAAAAAAAAAAAAAAACCAAAAACCCAAAAACAACCCCGGCCCGGCCCAAAACCCCATTTCCCTAAACACAACAAG
>JAODKE010000146.1:4168011-4179651 GCA_026779605.1 Mormyrus hasselquistii
TATATATGCACATATTGGGCTGTGCGATATGACCAAAATCTCATACCCCGATACAAGTCATCTCATACCCCGATAGGACATATACATCACGACTGCACCTCATATTTGCGGATTTATTTTTCTAGGGATCAGCTGCTGTATGAATTGGACAAAAATCCACAAATAAAAAAAAAGTAAAGTCACAAATGTTGTGTGATCCACAAATGCACAAAACCCTTCTCACATGTACAAATGGCTCCGTATTTTTGTGGATATGATTTTACACAACGCAAATAAAAATACATATTTGTGGAAACTATGGGGGACAATGAACACCATGTAACTTTTACATGTGTTTTTATACGTATTTATTAATAACTGCACTTTGTCTATTCATCGTCATGTACTGTAAACAAGACAGGTGGGCTATCGAACGTGCAGTACACATGTAAAAACTGAAACAATTAGAATTTGACCGTAAAGAAACCTGGAAAAGGGTGTTGCTTGATTTTGTTGAAAGATATTACAGCTGGAAAACTGAATATAAAACTCACTATCACGGTGTCATGGTTAAAGTTTAAACGTGAACCCATTTATTAGTATTCTCGCTTGATGGCATATGTGTGGATATGTGGATCGGTTCTGAAATATTCTGAATATGCAATGGCATGATCAATAAATGTTGCTGTAAACAAAGTACTCTGCAACAACATGAAATAATAGAGCATAATATGAAACAATAGATGTTTTTATTTCATCATTCGATATATATATCATATCACATAGCCCTAGACACACACACACACACACACACACACACACACACACACACACACACACACACACACAATTACCCTCCGTTACTCACAGGCAAGGCTTTGATGCATTCCCCCAAAACATACAAAGCTCCTGCAACGTGCTATGTTATCGTACACAAACACTGCAGTGAGCACTGTGGCAGTGACATACAGATATAAATCTCCAGCACACACTGTTATGTAACAGCAGCACTGAGAGTCCGAGTCCTTGGCCGATTGCTTCTACTCAACTCTTGAGTTCTATAAGTGGCATGCAGGAAGGGATTTTGTTGCTTTAAATATTTGAGTTCAATGACCCAAGAGGAGACATCCAGCCTGGAACAGATGCAGTGTATGAAGGGGAAGGATTTGCGCTTTCCACAAGCGTACGGACTGAACAGCAGACACCGTGCTGGTTACAGGACCTGCTCGCTGGACACGCAGGTATAAAACGCCAAAAAAGTGAGTTAGGGGTGGGAAGAGACATGCACTTTGAACATTAACTACTTTTCAAGAAAAGCTCCTATTAGGACATTTTTGTTCCAGTTCGAGCTGGAACTGCATGTCAAATTCATCAGCCAACAAAACACCTGTATTCTTCTAATCTGCACATTGCTAACCAAATCAACACCATGTTTAAACAAAATCTGCGCATTGAGTGGATAAACCACCATATCCCTGTTTTCACTACCAAGTCCTGGGGATAACTTTGCTTTCACCAAACATCACAGTTAGACCAAATTGTTTGGAGACATTTTTACACAGAGAACACTTGGAGGGCAAAAAGATGACACAGCAAATAAGACAAAAAGAGGACCTTGTACTATACTGTGATATATAAATAAGGAAAAATCTAAAGCAGACTTGAAACACTCAGAGCTCATGCCAAGTGTTGACCAGATCAATGCTGTAAAACTGAAATGTGCAGCAAACTGTAATTTGGAAGATGATATGCTACAGATGAAATACATATTTTCTACATTCTCTCAGACTGAAGACTTATACAACATTTCATCTGCAGTTTAGAAAAATGTGCAGTTCTCCAAAGTTAAAAATCCAACTGCCAATATAACACCTGACATACAACCTAAAAAGGTAACCAACTGCTAAACTAGAAGATACGGATTGCAGTTCATTCGCTGTTTGTTTATTGCAAAAAAATGCACAAGATCGGCCCTTCAATAAAACACCATAAGCTTCCCAAATTAAGGTAAACAGGTGGCACTACAAAGTCCAAAGCCCAACTGAAATTACTCCTAAGCCAACGCCAAAAGATCCAATATATCAGTTAACATATTGATATTGGTCAACGTGTTCAAAAATCAAGATAGAGGAGAAAGAAAAACCCACATTGTGGCACCACTAACAGCTGAAAAAAAGCAAATATTGAATTAAAAAAAGAGGAAAAACATGAAGTGACAAAAGTGAGTTATCAAGCAGTAAACTCAAAATGGGTGACAACTGAGGTCAAAGTAAAAGTATAAGACGCAGAAGATATCTCCCATAAATAGGCAAACAATTTCAATTTTAACCAGGATTTTTTTTCCAGTGCAATTCTTAGTAAATCTGTTGCCTACAATTGTGGATGTGATTAACGTATGCCCTTTGAGTTGATCATTTCAACAATGCCTGAGAGAAATCTGTCTGGGATCTCCTTGCTAACACAGAGACTAAAGCACTCTCGACAAGACACACCGTCTACTGTCATACAAAGCAAAGAGCTCATCTTTCCACAAAAGCGTGAATGCAACAGTGACGTCTCAGTCAACAAAGGGCATTCTCATCATGCCTTTAAGCTGTAGCAATAGGACAAAAGATTAGGAAACCTGAGGCATGCATTTGACGTAATGTCAAACCTCAAGGATCATGTTGCACACTTACACGTTTTTTTTTTTTATATTATCCATTGTTACAAAAGGGTGAGGCCTTTCTGAACAATACATAGCCTGGCTGATGACTTACCTCTCCCCCAAATATTTTAAAACAAATGTTACTGATTTTCTAAATTTGTTGCGGTATAATGCACATGCTGCAACTGGCCTGATATATTTTGAACTGGCTTCATTCACACAAGTGTGTAGACGACAAAAACACAAATAAAGGATGGTAAAATTCACAGATTCACATCAGTGCGCCACAGTTCACATTGTCACTACCCCATTTTTTTTATTTTATTTTTTTTAAAGTGTGCACTAGATACTTCATATTTCATAAATAACTTTAATGTACACACACATACATATAATATGAATGTGTGTATGTATGTATAGGTATACAGATGTATATCTCACACACAGTTTTTTTCCATAAGAAGTTTCTTAAAAAGTGTTTTTGGGGTATTAATAGGGATGTGTCACTAACCAATTCACAATCCTTATTAATGGTTACAGTCAGACGTAACAATGCTATGAGTCCAAAACATTTCAAGGCGTATAATGCCAAGAAGTTATTAATCATATACAAGCACCCTGACTTACGCAATTCCTTAACTTTTAAAAGATTTTTGTTTTGTGTATAAATACAGCTGCATATATCTTTATGATGAGCTACAGATATGGGATCCAAAATAGAAGCGAGTCAGCAGTACAAAGCAGCATTTATCCTCACATTTAATACAGTTGAGTTACCAAAATGCTAACGTTTGCTAGGGAGGAACAAAGGAAGAGACTGAACTGTTAAGGTTGAAATGGCTACTTCCCCATTTCAAAATGTCACACATTCATTCACTAACCACTGACACAAAAATACACACATTGTCACAAGAAGCAGATGTGCAAATCTTCAAAATTAATATGTTATAAACAAAACTTACTAGTAAAATGTGAGAATATATCATGTGCATTCACGGCCCTATTATGTCTATTGAGTGGTATGATTCACAGAGGCTTGGAAACAGTCTTCATCTTTCTATAAAATTCTGTTTAAAAAAAACAAAAACTTAGGGCTCAACTAGATGAGCAACATTCCTGCAAAAGCTCAGAGGGCTCAAGAAGATCGAAAGCCGCACAGCTAGAGTCAGCAGTCATTTGCAGCCTTTTGCGGGTGCATTTAGCCCTTATGGTGAACTCAAAATGCCAGAAAGGTTTGCAAGTACAGTTTCACTGCCCCAAAACACAGCAGAGAAGAGGGCTCACGTGACCTTCCATGGGGACTGATGCAGAACCAATGAGGAGGACCGACACCTTGGCAGAGGAGGAGGGACGCTGGAGAGGGCATCTAATTACAGAGTAAGAATCATCCTGAATTACACCTTAAAGCCCCACAGAGAAAGAAATCTGCAGGCTGAATTCAAGTGCAAAGGCTGATATCGTTAACTCCATTTCAGACTATTTACATTTCCAACAGCTTAAATAGCCTCAGCAGTAATATTACTGCATGTTTGTCATACAGTAAATGATCATGTTCTGTAAAGTGTGCAGATTCCTTTTTTCCCTCCCAATGGCACCATTGACAAACCAGACACCAAGTAAAAGCACATCTGTCAATGTCCCCTTAAGGCATCAATGTGTGTGTGTGTGTGTGTGTGTGTAAGAACTGAGGGGTATCCCCCCAGTTTAAAAATACTGCATCAGTACCTAAAATTCATTCTTGGAAACAGGGGGAATCCTACTTATGTCACAGTCAAAAAAAGAGTTATTCTAACCCAGTGGTTCTCAACCTGCGGCCCGTCACAAATGCCAATGCGGCCCGCGATGCTGACCACGTAAAAAAAAAATAAAAATAAATAAAATAAATGTATCCCATTAATGGTAAGTAGAATTATACTCTAATGATAATAATACATCTAATTGTAATAATTTAAGATGCATAATATCTGGTTATTGAGCGTTGATGATGTCATATGTAAATAATATGCGGCCCGGGAGACTTGAACTTGGACACAGTGCGGCCCACTGCAAAAAAAGGTTGAGAACCACTGTTCTAACCTATATATCTGCTTAGATCAAATATAAGCCTGCTTTCTTCGGGACTTTCCTCACAATTTCTCCCAATTAGCATCAGGGAATCTCACTGAATTTTAAAGTCAAATTTTATGTACCCCAGTCAAGAAAGTACCAAAAAGTACAGAAGTTCAAGGTGTTGTTTTTCCATTGGCGTAAAAACTGGTAGTGGTGCTAAATGACATCATAACGTGAGGTGGAGTGTTTTGTACTAAATTAAAAAATGACTAGTATATTATAGAGCTGGAAGATGTGCAAGACTAATACAAACATCAGATATTATGTACATGCAAATTCTTACACCGTTGGCTAGATAAGATCAGGCTTTTTCATACATTTGATTCTGTATGAACATAATGCAGGGAGTTTAAGTTTCGCAAAAACAGTTTTAATTACTCGGTCATAGAAAAGAAAGGAAAAAAAACCTGCCAAGCTTTGCAGTTTTCATAACTATTACTTTTCCAAGACTATCCAGTACATATTTTTTAAAATCACTTTAAAAGTACCCCCCACTGCTTCTGCATGAGCGCCACGTGTTCTACAAGGCAACCATTTTCACGTTTGCCGTTTACTTTACTCCTACATGGGATTGAGAAACAGAACACTACCTTAGCTAAATAGTACATACAAACAGTAAGGGAAAGTATGACATTTGATTTTATTTCAGTTTATTTTGGCAGAAATATTTCTAGATCTTGTTTAGTTGTAGTCTTTAAATTTTCTTTTCGCATTTTATTTTGTTTCTGCTAATGGAAATGTTCTCATTAACGATAACCATGCCTCTCAGGACGTAGAGCATGGTGAGTCTTAGTAAAACTCTTATTTATTCTTATTTCATGCATAGCACAATCCATAAACATTATTTCAAAAGCACATTTGCTCTACAAAACTACCCCCGCGCCTGACCTCAAAGTACGTAGCTGCCTGGCGCGTTGACACTACAAGTATGAACATTCAGGACTGCAGCTGTTTTGGCACTATGCCACGCTCGCTTCCAGGTGAAGTATGAACTAGCCTTTACTGCCCTTAATCTCCATACTCCATTCTCAACCCTTGCTTGTCCTCCTCCTCATTCCACTTGATATCTGCTCGGTTAAAATGAAACTTCTCAGTCCAAGCTTTTAATGAGCTAGTTCTGTTTCCGCTGGCTTCACTCCTCAACCCAACATAACTTCAACTGCATGGGTCATGACAGATACATTGCCTCTCAATGTCTTTTCAGTGCTGTTGCATACGAAACACAATCTGAGTGCTGGATTAATGTTGACGTTTGGCAACTGGCAAATCACGCACAGTCCTACACACTGCTAAGTAATCAGCCCACTTTGTTATTTATTTCTACCAAAATGCTAATTTTTAGTCAGTTACCCTGAGTCCCCTTTGCATTACAAAGCCTTAGCTTTAACAATGAGAATCCTACACACGGTCATTATTTGGTCTTCTGGGATCAGGTGCCCTTTTCATTGAGTGTTCAAATTCAGATAATGCAAATCTGCACGTTAACCAGCGAACCATGTTTCCCTGCTCTTTTAGCTGAACTTATGCTAGCAAGACATGAGCGCAAATGTTGACTCTCATGCACCAATTCAGCACCCAAAGATTGTACTGCAGGAATACTGCAAGCAAAACTCATGTTACTAGTCTCATGAGGAAGCACAAGATTTCAGCTGTGCACATTTGCTTATGAATCAATATCTAGATAAGGGTATAAATTAGATTGTGTTTATAGGAATTTCCAGAATTATAAATTGTGGGATTGCAGGAATGATTAATGACCCACATGGAATTCCAGACCCCATGCTCCTCGGGATCATAAATGACATCCTTTTTTTCAGCATTCAACACTGAAATGTCTGAAGCAGAGATGGGTGATCCACATTTTTCCAGTTCCAATCCAATTCCGATGCACAACTGCTTGCCGATACCGATACAGATTCCGATACAAGAGCTCTTTTTAATTTTTTATACTTTTATATATTGTTTTTTAAGCTAGTAAATACAGATGGAAAAATGTATGACAAAAAAATATTTAATTAGGCTACTACAAACGTAACGTATTGTTACACCTCTTGTTTTAAGCGTTTTTGAGGCATTTGCAGTTCAACATGAATATCTTCAAAGCAAGTATACACAAGTGGCAAATGCTTTAAAATTTTAAGTTTTTCTCCCATCGGCGTCAGCGCAGTCACATACACTTTTGTCGCAATGGCAGCCCCTCTTGCATCACAAGCTGCAGCGAGTTTGCAAAACAGTCCAATTAAGTTAGCGACTCCCAAAATCGTCCATTGCTTTGCTTTGTCTCGCAGTTGCGTGCTCTTTGTTAAATGGGATTGTCCATTAAACGCTATTCCCACCTCAAATCTTTATTTTACATAGACTGCAAATCGCTGTGCTACTGGTTACTGTTAAAAGCGTATAATACTTCCATCGTCACGTCTTATCTTATGCTCCTCGTACTGCGAAGGGTACGCGCGTGACGTCACAGCAGGCAGAAGTAGCAAAAAAGGCTGAGGGGCAGCGATAACGTTCGATTTGAATGCCACAAAAAACTATGTAAAATGGGTATTGGTGCATCTCTAGTCTGAAGGTGATGATACTAATGTCTTGAGCAAAGTTGCTGACCAATGTTGTTCTGCCACCTACCCATTGTTAATGGCTCTCAATTTTTTGTGCGAAAATTTTAAATAGGCAAACATAAATAGGCATTATCATCTGCCAATTTAAATACTTTAAAATCGGCAGAAGGCAACTTTTTGCCATCATCCAGATCCATTAGTGGCCCTTTGTCTTTCATGGTTGTGTTCTAGCAACATTGTTTAATTTCTTGGCCTGTGAATCATCACCTGTATTACCTATCACTGTCACCATCTTATACTCCTCACATGGCCTTGAGAACAGTAATCAGTAGTAAACTCTAGTAGCATTTCATATTAATATATGGAGGACATGAATTACTAGAAAACTCCAAAATTCCAGATACACTAAAGCAAAAGGAAAAAAACACTAAACCAGAAACTAGACACACGGCCACCAAGCCACCAGGATTTTTACAGTGTATGCAACAGAAAGTCAAAGTTGTCTTTCCAAAACTTTAGAAATGCAAAATTCAATTGGCAGTCCTGGCCTGGTGAAATGTTTACCAATCACACAAAGCGAAATCCATCGCACAGGTCAGGGTTATCCGAGTAGATTAGTATGGGTAAAACTATCCACAAATCAAACAGGCTGAGAACAATCAAAGATTCTTATTGACGGCCTAACCGTCCAACCTCCTTAGATTTACGGTGAGCACAGGGACACACAATGAAGTATGGATGACATTCCAGGGCACACACACCCTACAGGCAATTTAGTCACTACTGATTGCCGGAGTCTTGACAGGAGTGTCCATGCATGCTTTGCCAAGCCAAACAAGATCCAGTATGGGGAGACTGGCTGATGTGGGTCACCTTCTTCTGAGAACTGGAATCTGGCAGAGAACAGGCAGACACCTGGCTCCGGCTTGCTGGCAGGCTTCACGGAGTTTGCGTGTGTGTTTTATACTTTGCTCGTACATTTCTGCCACTTTTGCATTCCGCTGCAGCAACTGAACATGACAGGGGGGTAGAGGAGGAGCGAAACAGGCAAAGCAGACAGAAGCCGCTCACATGGAAATGTGCGCCACATCATCTTAATAATCTCTCAGCCAGTAAAAAATATAAAATTACATATAAAACTTTACCCCACACACACACCTCCAGTGGCCACACATTCACATTTTACAAGCATGCTTTGACTGAGCTTCACATGAATGCCACTGTAGAGTACTATTCCCTACTCCAGTCTTCTGGGACCCACAGACAGTCCATGTTTTTGCTCCCTGCAATCAGCTTACCAAAATTCAAAGCTGAGAGAACAAAAACACGGACTGACTGTGGGTCCCTGAGGACCGGACTGGGTAACAATGCTATAGTTTTTCACTTGGGGAGCAACTATCATGCAAAGAGTTATTTCTGTATATTACTGCTGGACAGCTGGGACTGGGAATCTGCCACTGACCTTTCGGGCCAACAGTTCCGTAGTTTAACATCACCCTGTTCTAACTTAACATCTCTCCCACACACACACAACTTTAAAAATACAATGTGAAAGTGAAAACTACATGTTCACCACTTATTCTGTCTAATACAAAGAGTTCATACAAACTTTTTAAAATTCCATACTTTTCTAGTCTGTGGGGTGGAGGTTTACCCTGTGCACATTCTTGTGGTGACAACCACCACACATTAGTGATTTCAAAAACATTAAGTAAATTCAAATGCTTTAACATTACATACCACAAAATGTTGCATTAGTCTGCAAATACCAAAACATTTGCATACCTATCCTTTTTAGAGGATTGACTCTCAGTTGTTATATTCACATCAATAAACTTGTACTAATTCCCTTCCTTATCATAGTTAACCTCACACTAACCATGTGACCCATATCTATTTAATTGCTACTTGTGTAACAGTTTGCTATTTATCTTCCTAACATGCTTATCAAGAAGTACATTTATAAGTAAACAACTTGCCATAAAGCAGTAGCCAATATCAGCAAAGTGATAACCAAATGAAATAGAGCAACCCGCAAATTGTGGGGTGAATATTGCCAGTAAGAGACACAAGTAATGTACATCAAAATGGTAATGTAAAGCTTGTTTTGGGTGTGTGTGAGAGAGAGAAAGACAGAGAGAGACATACAGAGGGGGGGGGAGCTGGGGATATAAAACAAATCAGAAACACACAACTAAGCCTAGTTAAGAAGTAAATGCCGGTGAGTGAGGGGATCCAGGGTGTATCAGTAAAAAGAGGGCGCTTATAAATCCTAAACAGAAGGCCAAGAGGGAGTCGTCTGTTCTCATTAAAGCAGGAGGCGTCCCACTCTGGCAAGAGAGGAACAGCCGACACACGCAGTAGAGAGCAGAGAGAGAGAATTTCACAAGCAGACTGGTGTTGAAAACACCAAGAGAATGAAGGCTGATATACAGCCAAAAGAAGGCCTGAAAAGAGAGGCACAACCCCTCTGCTACAGGGGCAAAGGAAAACAGCCACTCTAACAGAGCACTGGGGCCAGGAGAGGACATCCAAGCAACGATCCAGAAAGGGAGGATGCTAAAGGCTGTCACAGCTCCACAGAATCCAAGTGGCTCATGCTGGAACTATTACAAAAGACTGATAGATATATATTTTTTTTTTTTTGGGGGGAGGGGGGGGGCTGAAGGCTTAACCCACTACAGCTTAAAATCAAAAGTTGGCAGTCAGATTTGGGAGGTGTCTTTGGGAGGTGGGAGGTTAAAACTGTTGCTGGTTCGAATCCTACAGCTGACAGACAATTAACCGTTGAGCCCTTGAACAATCCCAACTGCTCCAGTGACAGGCTGACCCTGCTCTCTTGTACATTGCTGTAGACAGAAATTGAATCCTCTGCTAAATTAATGTCAAATATTCCTTTTATGTATTTTTAATTACTCTGTAGAAGGACAAAGAAAAATACACATTACTTTATGCATTTATGCGAATTTTGAACACAATTTATTATTTCTGCCATCGAGCAGCAGATGAGCAAGATAGCACTGATTTAATTATGCATGTATGTATTAAGATGCAGCTGCTTGCAGAACTTTCATAAATATTTACATATTAAGCAATAATGAAAAAAACAGATTTTGATGTCAGTGAACTCACTGTCTGAAAGCATACAGCCAATTACAACCAATTACAATGTTTACAGCACTGGATACTGGCCTGCCACACAAAGACCTAAGATGATATGATTCTTCCTTTCCGGGAAGACTGCCCAATAAAACCTTCAGCTTAAATATGCCCTCTTTCTAACACTTTTTGAATAAACCCAAAGGCAGTTTCCCACCACAAGAACACTTTTCTAGAACCAGGACTTTTCAGGAACCAGGAACCTATGTCACCTCCCCACTGCAGGAACTCTGTCTGGTTGTAGTTCCCTGGAGGTTGCGCCGGAACCTTTGGTTTAGTCCCTGCTCCTGACCTTGCACTATTCATTGGACCACAAAAAACTCAGGTAAGCTTTACAGTCATAAACCTGCTGACTGGTTGACCACTAGGGCTAGGCGTGATCATATCGATATTTTATCTTGTATAACGGACAAAACATTTGGCTGGACACCAGCTTTTCGGTACTATATGGACAATTATTTACGCCCACAATCTGTTAAGCAGATTAATAGCACAGATAAAATATTGAGGCCCAAACTTTAGTAATCAGTATAAATTCGGCATATCCTTGTGTTTAATAAACGTGTCTGACTTTAAATTGCAAAAACTACTGCCAACCACCAACGTCTTATGCCTTATTTATCCACAAGATCTCCTCTTTAAAAGGTGTTGCGGCTGCTGAACTGTTCATTGCCAATTCAGTGCATGTCACACCAAAGTACACCAAACCACAGAATACCAAACAGTATTATGTGGTGTTCTAGTATACTAGAACAGTAATATGTCGTGTGCCCAGCTACAGTGCATCACGCTGAAGTATACAAACCGTAGTATACTACAACAGTAATATGTCGTGTGCCCAGCTACAGTGCATCACGCTGAAGTATACAAACCGCAGTATACTAGAACAGTAATATGTCTTGTGCCCAGCTACAGTGCATCACGCTGAAGTATACAAACCGTAGTATACTAGAACAGTAATATGTCGTGTGCCCAGCTACAGTGCATCACGCTGAAGTATACAAACCGTAGTATACTAGAACAGTAATATGTCGTGTGCCCAGCTACAGTGCATCACGCTGAAGTATACAAACCGTAGTATACTACAACAGTAATATGTCGTGTGCCCAGCTACAGTGCATCACGCTGAAGTATACAAACCGTAGTATACTAGAACAGTAATATGTCGTGTGCCCAGCTACAGTGCAT
>JAODKE010000146.1:4188781-4212218 GCA_026779605.1 Mormyrus hasselquistii
CTGTACCTTCCGTCTCGTCACGTATTCCATGCTCAATATTTGTTCTAATGAGCTGTTTAGCACTTATCCTTCTGAAAAGGATTTTAAGATTTTAAAAAGGGGGCAATGGTGGCCTAATGGTCAGAGATGTGCACTTGTTTGAAGGTTACTGGTACATATTCCCAACCACTGAGGTACCCTGAGTAATGTACCGCCCCCACACATATAATGTTGAGACACTGCTCCCTGGGCACTAAATGATTGTTGTGGTGTGTCAACAATGACAATTCATGACTTTAACTCAAAATCACCTGAAATCAGCAAAGCTAAATCAATCATTTATGTTTCACCCAATTTACAACATTAACAATTTCCCCCCTTTGTTCATCAAGTAAAACCTCTGACAGTCATTCTGCAAATGGGAAAGCCATGTTTAATGGCCGTAGATAAAATTCAAACAACGAGTAATCAAATTAAAATTAGAGGTAGGGTGTCCCTCAGTTTCTGCTGTATGTCGATTGATCAAAGCCTTGTTGTAAATAAGGCTGGCCTTACAGTGTGCATGGGTTAAAAAAAAAAAAAACAGAATCAACCTGGCCAGATAAATGAATGCTGGATCGCTGTTTACCAGGCTGGATAAAATGGCAAGGGTTTCATACTTGTAGGAACATGGTCTGTAGCACAACTTTCCGTTATAGGATTTCTTTCGGGTTACAGTTCCACCAAGAAGTCTGTGGACAGTACTTGTACTGAAAGTACTTAACAGTACTTGTACTGAAAGTACTTTAGTATTTGCCCTAAGTACTGTCCCTTCCTTCAACCATTTCCCATAACCGCGTACTTAGTAGTACTTTGGACCCTGGAGTCTATTCTAGGAAGCATAGGGCACAAGACAGAAGACATCCTAAATGGGATGGCAGCCCTCTGCAGCTCACACACTAAAACACACACCCACACACCATGGCGCTTTTCAGGCACCAGTTTACCTAACACCGTGTTTTTGGACTGTCTGAGGTAAACAGTACCCGTACCGACCAGCTAAAGCACAATGAGGGCACGTAACATCCTGAGGTGTGAGGCTACGATGTTACACCTTGCTGATCAATGAGCCATTGCGTCACTTACCTATATACTAATCAAGAGTAAATTAATGCATGTGATTCATATATTTTGCCAGCCACCCTAGACGAGGGCACTAAAACAGTGGCAATTAGTTACAAAAAAAAAAAAAAACATACTAATATCAAATATTGTGTTTTACAGTTGAATGACTTCTTTTGTAAATGCCCCTGTCATTTGTCTATGCACTACATCACAGAAAATGTCAAAGAGATGTGGCTAAATTGCAGTTTAATTGTGTAGTTGGGGTAAAATGACTAGACAGACTGTGAGTACAAATGAGAAAAAAATGGATAAATAATTCAACAAATAAATAATTGAAAGCATCAATAAATAATTTAAAGAAATAAACCCAACATACAAATATAATCATGTAGAAAACTGACCATGGGTAGCTCTCAAGAAAGAGACACCCAAAGAAATTATTCAGATAGAAATGTCTGTATGAGTTGGGAAACCATTACATAATTATATAGCAATGCATACATAATATAATATAATATAATAAAAAGGGAAAAACTCAACAAATAATTCAAAAATACTTTGCAATTGAAATAGCATTTGTAATATGAGCAGTACATTCAACAGATAAGTATCTTATCTACCTTCACTATTTCATAACCACTCCCTATCGTGGTTTACCTTTTCCATCCTTACGTTAATGCAGGTATCAGTTCTACTGGCGAACAATCTGCATCTATGGCTTTAAGTTCCAGGCCAAGTCTCAATTGTTACGTAAGAATGATTAACTTGCATTGGACACGGTTAATGAGTCAAGATGAAATGCAGACAAGTGAAGACAAGGTAAGTGATAACGATGCGTGTGTCGTTCCGATCAAAGGGAGAGGAGGCCTGCAAGCCGGGTGGCGTGTTTGTCCATGGCCCTTGTCTCTTTGCTACAACCAGGATGAAGCGTCTCTAGAGAAGCAAAAACACTGAGAACAATCTACCGTATACGGGGGACCGTACTGGGCTGGTGCTGCGAGGCTCAATGCGAATGCGGGGATGCTGCCTGCCGGCTGACATTGCGCTGTGACCCCAAGCCTGCTCTCGCCTGTAAATCCGCCTGTGTTCCTCATGGAGAGCAAGATGGAGTAAGAGAAAAGAGAACATCCTATATATTCTATATTTTAGATATATAGACTGAAAAATACTTTCCAGAAGCAGGAGAGTAGTAAACGATAAAACCACACGCATGGGAAAGACCCCGGAGTAGGATTCGGTCCAGCCTCACAAACAAATTCTTCATGCTGTTTCTTTTTGCATAATAAAATATGGCTGTTAATTATGAAAAAAGACTCTGTGTGTTGTGATCTAAATGAGTAACTCAGACGAATTGCTGTGAAAGGTTAGTGCAGCTACAGGAGACAGGCTTTATGCTGGATGAATGCATGCTTGCAGTACCTATCTAAATGCAGCGATGGATAGATTCGTTTCACAATTTTAATATTCACTTCTTGCACTTCTTTCTGTATTAAATGTCATCATTCTGCCTCAACTTGTCCGTCAGAATATATAAACGATCCATGCAGGGTAGCTCCAAGCATTTCCATATGGCACAATCTTGTCTTTTATCAAGTATTATTAATGTCAGTGCTTGCTCAATGTTCTGTCTGTTTAGACAGGCCTTGGGGTTTGTTTTCCTGCTCGCCTCGAATGTGAGGTAAGCATAATTTCACTGAGTGAAATTGAAACTGAGATGCAGGGTGGACCAGTGGTTGGCGCTGTTGTCTCCCCCCTCCGGGACCATGCTTTGACTCTCTGGCTTCATGCGTGTGTGGTTTGCATGCTCTCTCTTCGTGGTCAGGGGGTTTCCTTCGCATATTCTGGTTTGCCCAATGTTGTTTCCTGGCCTCCCCAAAAAATTCTGGGGTAGACCCTGAACCCCCCCCTCAATCTTGAACTGGACAAAGCAGTTACAGAAAATACATGGATGGAAACTGTGACCATGTAATTAGAACGCTGTGTTATTGTTTCAATGCGGGGGGGTTTGGGTGACGTGCCTGTGATGCAATGGCTGCTGGTACAGATGTAGTAATGTAATCTAATAATAGCTTGATTCATGTCGTGCCTTTTGTACACCCGCATGCCACTCAAAATGCTTTAGAGAGAGTGCAAATCATACAAAATAAAAATGAAATCAAGATAAAAGATAATTAGAAGTTTGTGTTTTGGGGCGCGGGAGCTGCATCTCACATCGTACCTGATGCGCACACGGCCGATTATGTTGTAGGGTACCGACGGACTTCTTATGAAAAAGTACAAACTGTCGACGCAGAATCTGTGCGAAGCTGGTCTGGGTACAAATTGTTAAAGTGAGTTCACCATTGAAATAAACCCATATCTCTCAATTAGTACATCTGACCTTGCTTTCCATAAAGAAATGATGTCGCTTCGGAAAATAAAACAATCTGTTATATAAATAAAGTGGTCCATCGTGGTTCTGGTTGGTCTAGCATTTATACATTTTGGTCTGTGCTTTACATTCCATTCCAAATAGTAAATATGCTCTAATTTTGCATGTATTTATCTAGCTGGCACTTTTCTCTTCTATTCTATAGCGGAAGTGATGTAGATTTGAAAAGGAAGGGACAGAGAGTCCCTGGTGCAATTCCGGGCCTTGCTCTCAGTCCTAAATCTGCCAACTCTGGGATTTGAGCTGGTAACCTTCTGATCACAGGCCCAGCATCCTAACTCCACCCACCACCGACCTGATGTCTTTTTCCCAGAGCAAATGAAGGTAGGCTGCTCTGGGGTACTGCAGAGGGACTTTCTCCTGGGGCATGAATCGTACCTTTGTGTGCTGCCTACTTCATTGTTCCAAACTATTCTATGTGTCACTTTTGAGCTCTGGGAAAGTATGAATCGTGCAAAATATTTGCATTTGTGCTTCATCAGCTGCTGCCCTGCTTTCTCTCGCGTTTGTGTTTTTGGGAATTTCTTTTTGTGAATTACATTTTCACCCACATTTTCCTTCCGTCTCCGTTCCATTTAAAATCAGCTAGTAGCTGTGGCTCACCTTTTGGGGTGTGGCTGAAGCTGGCATTGAATCTGCTGGTGTCTATTGCACTTTAAGCAACCCACTTATTTCACTTAGCAGTATCACAATGACAGCACAGTGTTATGTGTCACATGAGAGGTTTCCTGTACCCATCCTGACATCTGGGCGGGCATATTCACCTGCTCCATTCAATATGGTCATGCTTAAAAGAATGAATTTGGGCTCAGTCCCTCACAGGGACTCTCAGAAATTTCAGAGGAGGTTCCTCTGTATGATTAATTAACCGGTACATATAAGTGACTGAGCAGTGCTGAATGACCAAACAAACTGACATTAATTTTTGTTTAGTTACAACAACGTGTATGAATAAGGAGACTTCATAGCTAGATGAGACTCTTATTATATCTAGAGCATAAGCAAACTCGATTCTTGGTGGAATGTCTCTAAGGAATCCTCCCTCAGTTGCTTAATTAATTCCATCACTTTGATAATTTCCCTGCAGTACTTGTGGAAGCAGAGTTTTTTTATCTATGTTATATTTTAGTGCTTGGGTCGCTACGCCGGATCATCGGCCAGCACACTCGCCTCATACCCCCCCCCCCCGCGTGTGGAGTTTGCACATCCTCTCTTCGTCAAACAGTTTCCCAGGGGCTCTGGCTTCGGTCCATGCATTTAGGGTAATCTCCAAGCCTTGCACGTCTATCCATGAGGACGGGCAGAACGGTGCTCAGAAACATCACAAGCTGCTTAACAAACAACTATAGTGTTAACTAATTGTGCCAAAAAATGGAACAACAAATGGATTGGAGGTAGTGGCTTCCGGTCCTAATGGAGGCCACGATTTCCCTCACATGACATGCCAGTAAGATTATGCTAGAGGTCATTTATTGCAAATTAAAACCCTACATGGAAAGATAATTGTCTGATATCCAAGCTGGAATCGGGAAATGCAGAGGAAACACAATTTCCGATGAATGTTTTTTTCTCTGAAGAGCAAGAGTGAGAAATACATATACAACTATGATTCAGAGCTTAAATGCAGCTAGAGAAGTAACTCTAACATGAGAACCTCTTATTTTTAGGTGCTGTGGAGGTCATCTCCTGGTGACCATTTAGATATCCCTTCCTGTTTGTCTCCAGGGTTCCTAATGGCACATTCATCGTTGTGGCAATTGAGTCCATTAATCTAGGAGCAATGCATAATCAATGTTCCAACAATCTACTCAGCCTATACATGTACAGCTTATAGAAGTATTTATTTTTTAGACTCTACACTGCCATTTGTCACGTCACTGCCAATTGTTCATCATGGATATTTATTTATGCTTGTTCTTTAATGTTAATTATTTAATGTTAATGTCTTGTCTCCTTTATACTTATTGCTGTGTAACAACCAAGTATTTGACTTGTGCTGCGTGTAACTGTGTATGTGACAAATAAAACTGGCTGATTGATCGATCTTGTTGCCGCTTGTCCTCCTTTTACCCCTTTTTCCTTCTCTAAGAATTACTTGAATAAGTATTTTCTGATACTAGGGATAACCATAATATTTCCAGATTAAGACAATTTCAGCCTTGGCATTTGTGCCTGATGTAAAAAAATCAGGTTTGATTTAATTAAAAATCGTTTGTAGTCTGTGCTACTCTTCAAAGCACCAAAGTTCAAAGGCGGCTATAGTCCTGCTTTTTCATTGCTCAGTATTCACATCCATAACAGTCACAGGAAAAATTCTCTGTGATCTTTGTTCTTTGAGACACATCAGTACTTTTGAAGATTTTTTTCCTCGGCCCTTCGAGTGCCAGCCTATGACATATATCTTGACTGGATCAATTTTATGGAGGTAAAAGCTGTCTTTAACATTTAATGCTAAGTTTCCGTGCTATTTCTGTGGTCGAAATCCTTAATTTTATTGTAGTGTCATCTTTCTGTTCTGATCTTTAACTTTCCTTGTATATCAAATCTTCCCGTGCACAGGGAATGTGGTATCGTCACGGCTTATATCTCTTTATATTTTGTCTGTGCACAAATTAAATACTGTAGCTATGAGGATCGTCTGCATCCTTGTTTCACTCCTGGAATGTCATACGCTGGAAATTGTGCAATAGTAAGCAGCCTCCTTTGGTCCTGGAGTCTAAACTGATCTCTTCTATTTGTTAGCATAAATTTGCCAGCGCTTTTTCGTTCATTGCTTGTGATGTTTCCGTTATGTATGCCGTCTGTCCTCATCAACTCCCTTTTATACGGTGATGTTTGATAATCTAACCACCATTTTCACGACTGTTCTTCCATGTGTCTGACCTTGTTTAATAAACTTCACCTCTTGACATTTTTGCTGCAGAGCTCGTCAGTACATTCCTTCCATCTTGGCCTTTGTTCCATCAGATATTATTGGCCTACCAATGTCTTTCAACACATACACTTGAGGCTGGACTATACGAAATGGATTTTCTGAAAAACAGTCATTCTTTTCCCATGACTATTTCTCTATTCAATGATGCGGTTGTTGTCATAACATTGGTCTTTGGCGTATGTTTTGAAATTCAGCACTTTTCAGATCTTTATCTCTCCTGAATTTTCATTTCTCTTCTTCCATGAATTTCCATGACACCTTCTTGCAACCACTTTGACTTGACGGATCTTTCTTTTTGACCGATCAGTTCCCAGACTCCTCTATTTCTGGAATTCTGTCCACAATTCTCGCTCGCTATCAAATACGTCCAGTATCTTCAAGCTCTTGACAGTTTTACTTAGACAAAAATGTTCTGAGTGCAGAAAAAAATCTGAATGGTTCAGGGAGATAACCAATCAGATTGGACAGGAGGTCTAAGCAACAAGAAGAGGTGGAACCAATCAGATGTCTTGGTCCTGACTCCTCTAGTCACTTGGACCTACCTCCTGAAAAAAATCTTCCTGAACCAGTAATTTTTTTTGTAAGTAACCAGAGCCACTAGCCATCCTGAAGTCCGTTTCTGATGTTTTCCTTGAAGGTGAAGCATATATTCTCCAGGTCATTTCATGTAAGTTGGAAGTCTTATTTGTTTGTTTTCTGCTTCACTTGGAGGCTGCACACAATTCGTTCACACAGTCTGCTCCTGGCCACGGCATCTTTACACTCCATTGGTTGTGTACACATGACCAAAAGAGAGGGTTTCTGGAAACCAGATACTAAAATGTACAGCTGAGTAAATGGGCGGTTCTCAACTGGGGGCTCCGGTGCATTAGGGGGCCTCAGCCAGGACCGGGGGGGTCAATTTCTCTGAAAAGCTAAGAAAAAATTACAACATTGTTAAACTAGAGCTGGACAGGGCTGAACAATGTACTTTTATTGTGCCTTAAAGTTAGGGCTTTACTAAAGATTTTAATAGAAAGCAACAGTATTCCTTCCTGACTGTATAAAGTGTGAGTTTCGGTCCTAATGCTACAGAATCCCAGAATTCACAGTTAAAATAAAACAAATTATTTAGTGTCTCTCAGGGAAGTTGATGGAGGGAAAAGGTGAGGAATAATTGTTACTTGGGTCATTTCGTTTTAAAATGCTATATTAAAATGTTGCAATTTGCAACATTTGTTTTATTGTCTTGAAAGCTAATACCTTAAAATCAGAGTGTATTCAGTTATTAAGCACACTTTTAATGGCTGGCAGAGCCATTAACCGTATACTGTAGCTTTTAGATTTAGATAGTGTTTTCTTCATAAGCATTAACCTTCTGCTTTAGGAGCAATGTCACAAACTGAGAAAAAGTGCATTGGTGGCCATAGTGGAGTGAAACCTTGTTTGAGTCATGTTCAAAAGAAATTACTTTGGCTGTGTACCCAAATTAAAATATCTTTATATTAATAATCACTGCCAGTTTTTGTTATGAATTCAGAATGTATATAAGAGAAGCAATATCATAACCGTTGTAGGGGGACCCAGACATGTTTTCCTGGGCACAAGCGTTCCTTGAATAAAAAACGGTTGAGAGCTACTATAACAAAACACATAATTTCCAAAGTGGGGCTTTTGGCGTCACCTAGTGGCTATATTTGTATATATTTATAGATAGTATAGTTACTCCGAAGGCTAAAGCATGACCCCTAGTGGTAAGATAGTGTGTTTTACTATTATTATTATTTTTTTTAATTTATGCTCGAACAATAAAAGACGGTATAAAATACGTATATAGAAACAAAATAAGCAAATCAACATTTTACTGTATAGTGCAGCTTTCAGAATTGATTTACAAAACATAGCATAAACATTTAATTCTTAATATACTTATAATATTGGAACCAATCAAATAAAAATAACTAAATTGAATTAAAAATAATAGGTACTGTACAGATCCGTAAATTCAAATTTTGTCACATACCAAGAATACACAGTACATCTTGCAGTGAAATGTTATTTTTCAACACTGGTGACATAAAAGCACAACATTGGGATTACACAAATGTAGCAAGGTTAGACAGGGGTAGATAAAAAATTACATAGAACTGTAATCTTACAGTTCTGTCGGGCGGGGGGGGGGGGGGGGGTACACAAGTCATAGTGCAGATGTGCAGTTATAGTAGTATGTGCAAATAATAAAGTAGTACATCAGCAGGGAGAGGTAGTTCCATGAGTAAGATTTTGTAATGGGGGAGTTTAACAGTCAAGGGCAATCATAGGTGATGCCCTGGTTGAGGGTCCAAAAACGCATGCAGGAAGAATCTCTTCCTCAATCACTATGTATTGTATTGGCCTTCATTGAGGGGAAGTGCTTTCCTGACCTCAACTGAGAAAAAAGTCCATTATCTGGGTGGCTGGGGTCCCTCACTATATTCCTGGCCTTGGTCCAGCACCACTCAGGGAGCTTGGTGCAAATGGTGCCCTCCGCTGATGGCACCAGCCACCGCAGAGCTCGTCTGTCTTGCACGCTGCAGTCCCTGAACCAAGTCGTGATGCTTCCTGTCAGGATACTCTCAGTGGTGCAGGAGTGAAAGTTCTTCAACACGTTTGTAGGCAGTTTGAAATCCCTGAGGTGTCTGTGCTGGTATAAATGCTGGCCTGCCTCCCTCACCGGGGTCTTAGTACCATCATTCGAATCATTCAAAGACCGGTGTGATGTGCTCTACATTCGTGGTGTCAGGCGGCAGCTTTCTGGATGACCTGAGGCTGTCTGACTGATTTTTTTGCCAAGACCCCTGAACACACTTTTACAGTAGTTTTGTGTCCATAGCTTTAGAGATGTGCTCTGGACCTCCCTGCAACCCTAAATAGGACAAGAAGGTGCAGAAGATAGATGGATGGATAGATGGATGAATGAATGGATATGCAGTACGTTTAATAGGGAGCATTGCCACAAATCACTGGGCCCAAGGTCCCTACACTCTCAGAAAAAAGGATAAAACTTTGTACAAATTCAGAGTGTAAAGAATAAGCCTGGAGTTACGGTGGAAGGTAGGACTCCCTCAGAGATAGGAAGTAACCTTGCCAGGATGAAGCCTGTCCTATTTCCAGACCTCCACGGTGTGGAACAGAAAAGCAGCGATGCGAGACGCCAGGGTGAGTGTCAGAAAGAAGCTCCAGCAGGTCAAACATTTCTAGGCAGTATATTTCGGAGGGAGAGGCAGGTGCTTATGGAAGCAGGGGAAATGGCTGCATGCGAACAAGGGAATCTACACCCAGAGCTGGAGCTTTAGGGATAAGAGTATGGAAGCCAGAAAACGCATCTTCATGTTCTCCAGTTGCTTCATCTCGGTACCATAGGCACAAATAACAGTCAGAGAAAAATTGCGATTTTGTTAGTCAGCACCATAAATTGCCAGTGATGTTGGCCGTTCTGGCATACAGAAGATTTTTCACTATGGTCGTTAGAGTCTCTATTTTACATTTTTTAAGATGGGATTGCCTGTTACTACTGCATTTTCAATAGTTTCTAGCAAGCATCTTACACTTTGTCTCAGGTAAAGGTCCGAGGTGGAGATTTCAAATCCAGACCAAGATTTTGTTTCAACAAACCAGTTGAGTATAAAGAGTCACAGAGTACTCAACTGGTTGGTAGAAACAAAATCTTGGTCTGGATTTGTACTTTCTGGACCTGAAATCTCCACCTCTGGTAAAGGTATCAGTAACAGAAAATAGCAAGGGACTTAGGGCCAGCACTTAACTTAGTAGGGTTATCTTAGTCATGGATAAATTTCAATTTTAACAATAAAAACTAGACAGAGTATTACAATATCTTGAATAAAATCAATGACCAGTGGAATATATATCATTGTTTTCTTGGGAGTGTTAATTTTCATGAAGGCATGCAATGTTCATTAAGTTATATCATCCAGCACCGACTTTGTGCCGTTAACATCATGCATTTCATTAGATGTTTCCATCAGATTTGAATACTCATAGTGAACATGCTTTTCATAAGCGATTAATTACCACAGTAAAATTATTAATTTGTGCTCCACATTTATATAAGAAATAAAAAAGTATGCTTGCAAAAAGTTAACACAAATGATTGCAATACGAAAGTCTAGTTATGAGGTCTGGGAAAGGTTTGCAGGTGGTGAGTGGATCTATGTCCACATCCGGATGGTCATAGGTTCACATCCCATGGTCGGTAGGGTAGTTTTATTATTGTTGGAACTGAACCCCAAAAATTGCTCCTGGGATACTGGTTAAATGGCCAACCCTGCATTTTGACCTCAAGGTTTGCTCCTATCTGTTTGTGTCCCTAGACAATATTCATATACCCATAGTGTAGGGATTTTTATTATCTTCCCTGCATGTTATGCCACGGCTGCCTTAGTTTGGCTTGAATGGAGAATGTTTAATGTTGACTGCAAGGACATAACAAGGAAAATAACTTCAAAAATTGTTTCTTAACAAGGTTAATAGTGATACATAGAACATCTTTTTTGTCTTTGGTATTTTTTACAATAATAAAAACATGGCAAAAACTGTATTTAAGATAATGTACGCATAAAGCTTACACACCGTATTCCTGTAATTATTTTTCTATTGTACACAAACAATATGGTAGATATTTGGAAAATGACATGTTCTTGGTGATATGTTATGAATCACCTCTAGGTGGCAGAGTGGCTTAGCAGCTAGGGCTGTATCTGCAGGCATGCTGGGTTGGACGATTGAATCCTGTCCCAGTTTTTTCTTTGTGAATCCTGTGCAGAGTACATTCACTCATGCTGTGAGGTGAATTGGCCCAGGGTGCTCGAGTGTGAGCCCTTTGACAGACCTGTTTCTCCTGCTCACTGGTGCCCTCTGCTGGAAAAGGGATCATAGAAGAAAGCTGTTTGCACTGATGCTATTTAGGACTACAGCCTCCCACTGAGACTGCTAGCCAACATGCTGGTGGGATAAGGTATACAAAGTGATGTATATGTGTACGAGTTGCTTAACTAACATTAGCCCCATATTGGTATATGTCTATGTAACAGACAAACTACTGTGAGTGTGCATTATACACTATATATATATATATATATATATATATATATATACACTTTCCAAAGACTGAAGTTATAGACAGTACCATTTATTGATAACTGAGTGCAATACACTGATGAATATTTAATATTGTTTCATTGTTGCATTATGCAAACAAATGTAATCATTTATGCATGAATTTGTGCAAAATGTTACAGAACTTGCTAATGCTTCTTATTGTACTTGCATAAGATTTGCACAAAATCTTTGATATTTATTACCACATGTAATAAATAAATTCTCATTTATATGGTTATAGGTATGTATGTGTACAACTTCTATTAGTAAATGTATCCATTGTAAAACTGAATAACATTGTGTGTCTTTATTGTCATTATTAGTATCATTATCAGGGCACAAACTGCATTTATTTTACATTTCATTGCGTAAATACTTGGGGTAACAGGCAAATCTGCAACGTGCCCAGGAGCTGGACATTCTTGTCTCAAATCATCATGGCCAAAGGCATAAAGCTATATTGAGTTGTAAAATTATAAATGTATAATTCTAAAAGTCTGTACTTCCTATCACACGTCATTTCCAGCCTGTTCTGCAATCATGTTCTTGCTGGTTTTTGTAATTGCAAGTGTCAAGAGCACTCGCTTGCCACAGAGCTCTGTTCGAATCGTATTTTAATTTAGATTGAGACAGCACTGTCAAATCTCCCCTCGGGCAACTGTATCAGGTCATGACATTTGCATCTGGCAAGATTCTGAGAGGCGAGGTTAATGGTAGGAAGAAAAACCGTGGGAAAAAAAAATGTCCTTCCTGTCTCAACGGACCTGAAATTAAAAAGGAAGAAAATGCAATTTAAAGACATGAAGTAAACACTCACCTAACACTTGTTTCCAGCACACACACAATTTCTCGGCGCTTGTCCAATTTCGTTATAGCCGCAAGGCAATGCATTTTAACATCCAGTTCTACACCACTGATTAAAATTGAAATGCTGCTGTAAAATCAATCCTTATGACATTTTAAAGAATAAAACATGGGGATTTTTATACAAAGAAACGTTTTGTTTCTTTTTCAAGAATTTTATAACGGATGTCAGAAAGGAACTTTGCTGTCAGGTTCATGTTCCTGTACATATGTTCAACAAAAGTACATGCTTATATACAATACTTATGGAATTTACTTTCCCTTTAAAACAAAATACTTATTGACAGATACCCAGGGTGATAAGGCTGTTGTTAAGTTGTACAAATGAGCAAATACAACAAATTTGAAAGTGAATTGTTTTGTTGTTGTGTATAAATTTGACCCAGCGATGAATATTTGACAAGAAACCTGAACAAAGTTTCTTTGAATGATAATTGTGTTTTCCCTGTTATTATTTTTTATATTTCTGCATGCGTTACGGCCAATTGTGAGATAATATTTTGCTTAATTCAGTTGTTTAGACCTGGCTAGATTTGGTAAATTTGTATGTTTTTTTTCAGTAAGTGCTCTAAAATACATTATTAAATAATACAGCAATGGTTGTACATTTCAAGTGATTATACTATTTCCAGATAAACCAAGGATTTTTAACTTAATAATAGGGTTCCCTCCATCTTCCAGATGCTCATCCTGATCAGGGTTACATGGGGTCTAGAGCATATCCCAGGCTACACAGGGTTGGGGTCCTCCCTGGACAGGATGTCAGTACATACGCACGATCACAACAAGGTAAACCATGTTCATTTCTACAGCTCAATTCAGAATACAGGCAATTCAAAGTGCTTTACAAAGGCTGAAAGACACATTTAAATACAAGATATTAAAATCATGTTTAAATGACAAAAAACCTTAAAGCCAAACAAGCAAACAAATAATCCACTGAAAAGAAGTTACATTTTAGTGACAGCGTACGACGAAACTGATTTAATTTATTGAAAAGCTGCAGCAGTCTTGATTCTGGGGACACTTAGTAGACCTCTCTCAGATAACCTCAGGGGTCTGGATGCTTCACAATGTTCAAGTAAATCATGAATGTATTTAGGCCTGGGACCATTTAGTACTTTGTACATACGTAATAATATTTTAAAATGAACCGTGAGATGTACAAGAATTAAGCCACAGCAGTGATTTATGGAGCAGTGTGACATGGGCCTGTTTGCTTGGTGTCAGTGAGGACTGGATGAGCTATAGCCGTCTAATTGTTCTTCTGCCAATATCTGCAAAGACACCGTTACAATAGTCTAGCCTGCTAAAATTAAATGCACAAACAAGCTTTTCTGTATCTCGTTCTTTTATTTCTTGCTGTTTTTAAGGCACTATTATGCTGATTTTTACCTGCCTTAATGTGCCTGTTGAAATTAAGGTCTGAGTCCAGAACTGCAGCAAGATTCCTGGCTTGATTTGCAGGTTTCAGTGTCATGGATTCAAGGTGAGCAGTGACTCTTGATCTTTCTTTTTTGGGGCCAAAAACAATTATTTTAGTTTTTCTGGGTGAATCTAACGGACTTTAGTAAAATTTTATACTGTACTGTAAAGTTGTGTGCCATCTGTATATTTATGGTAAGAGATGTTATGGTGTTCCATAATCTGAGGAAGGGAGAGCATGCAGATGTATGTATGTAATCGAAGAGGACCAAAGATGAACCTTTGAGTTATTTGGAATCACTGTGATAATTACCAATTGACACAAAGTAGCCCCTATCTTGTAAATGTGATTCAAACCGATTTAACACTATTAGAAAGTCCGACCCAATTTTCTAGTCTGTATAGCAGCATCTTATGGTCGACTGCATCAAACACAGCACTGAGATCCAGTAATTCCAAAACTGAATTTTTTTGACTTCACTGCTTATATCCAGGATCTCCAACTCTGGTCCTGGAGAGTTACCATCCAGTAGGTTTTCTATTCTACCTGTTTTCTGATGTGTCACACCTGTTCCTGGTATTTACCGGAGAACAGGTGTAGCTCATCAGAAGTCAGGTAGAAGTGAAATCTTTCTGGGCAGTAGTTCTCCAGGACTGGAGTTGGAGACCTCTGGCTTAGATGAATGTCATTTAAGACCCTAACAAGGGCAGTCTCAGTGCTGTGGAGTGGTTGAAATCCAGACTGAAAAGTATTAAAGTAACTGTTTTGCACCATAAAAGAACAAAGTTCTTTGCAATTGGGTTTCATAAAAGAGGTAGGCTTGCTATGGGCCTATAGTTACTTATTACTGAGGCATCTAGGTTGGGTTTTTTAAAAAGAGGTTTGATAACTACAGTCTTCTGGGCACTTGGAAAAAGGCCTGACTGAAGAGAATTAGCGACTATTTGTAGCACATCTGATGCTACACAATTAAAAACATCTTTAAAAAAACATGTAGGCAGAGAAAGAACCATCAAGGCAGCAGATAGTAGGCCTAAGGTGTTTACCAGCAGATAGTAGGCCTAAGGTGTTTACCATCAGATAGTAGGCCTAAGGTGTTTAACAGCAGATAGTAGGCCTAAGGTGTTTACCAGCAGAAAGTAGGCCTAAGGTGTTAACCAGTTTCTGTGAAGGTTGCATGGTCTAAGAGTTGAAAAGTTTACTAAAGCGGTCTTAGACAAAAGCAGGGGTTACACTGACATTTTGCCCAAGATTTAATTACAAACTGTTTGTCTTGTCCTCATAATTTTATCTTTGAAAAAAGAAACAAAGTTATAGCATGATTTAGTGGATAACAGTTCAGGAGGATGCAATACTTTGTCAGCTTGTAAATATTAATATTATTAATATTTCTTAATATTTTTAGAGAAAAAAGACCCCTGCCCATTTCAGTTCTATGATATAGAAAGTCTGTCTTTATAGATATCATAGTGAATCTAGAGTTTGTTTTTTTGCCACTGCGCTCTGTCTTTTCTACACTCTTCTTTTTGAGCATTTACCAGGGTGGCATTTCTCCATGGTGCCTTTTTCTTACCAGAGACAACTCTGACCTTCATGGGGGCATCAATAATGTTTCGAACTTTAGTATTGAAACTGTCCACAAGATTATTGACAGAGGCTGAAGGTAGAGCCGCTGTGGGTGTCTATGCCTGGTTAAATAATGCACACGCGTTTTCATTTATATAGCATTTCTGATTATGTCTGTTTTAGCTCTGCTTTTACCAGCAGAGATGGTCATTTTAAAGAAAACAAAAGAGAATTTTAAAGAAGAGTAATGAGTGGAAACGGCAACATCAGTCACTCTGTAATGTTTACACCTTTGGAAGTAATTAGGTACCTTTGTACTACAGGAGGAAATAGGTTCTGTGTCCTGGAAAGAGGGCAAGATCCTGCCTGAATCTGTCGGTCAGGGGAAATCAGTGTGATGGTGCTGCCTTAGATTCTGCTGCCATGGAGAATGTAAGAACATGACACGGCAAGCCGGACAGGCTGTTTATGTGGAGGGGGGCAAAGCCTTCCGTTCTGGACGAGCTACACGGTGCACAAAGCCAGCCGGCGGCGACCCCCAGTAGCCTGAGGACTATGCAATAAGCTGGGACGTGGAGTGCCATTGAAAATGGAACCGTGACAAGCTGAGGTAAAAGCTAACAGCAGGACGGGAAGGAGAGAGGCCTAGTACCAGAGCAACGGCACTATATGCTTCCTGCTGCCTTAGCTGTAGGAATAGCTTATGGCATCGAGCACCCTGCAACACTGGTGACAGAAATATAAAATATCGGCGCTGTGTTTAAATAATACAATGTTACTATTATTTAATGTAATGCTACATTGTAATACCTTGATTCCCCTATTCCATGCTATTTGCATCACTTGTATGTCGCTTTGAATAAAAGTGTCTGCTAACGAAACAAATATAAATAGATTAGCATTAACCACGAAGCCCTTCTTGAATGCCAGGTTGTTCCTGAATCGTTTCCCTCCTCTGATGTTTCAGAAATGAAATAAATAGTAGTGTAGATGATAATAGTTAACTAGTCAGCAGAACATACTGCTTCAGCGTCTCCTAAATAAGAAACGTATTTATTTAATACTTAGTGTAGTGATTGTTTTGCTGCCTGACAAGGGGTCCCCATATGTACGCTCATGGTCGGAGTGAAATCCTGTGCTTGTAACTGGACCGGAAAGCTAAGAAGACCACCAGCTGGTTAGTTTTTCATTATTAAATCCCGCAGGGTATTTTGTCTTTTTGTTTAGAGATAGGGCTAGCATCCGCCTTAAAAGGCATTTTAACTTTAATGTAGAACGGACACATTCATTTTGTAAGGGATGCATGCAATCAGGCTTGTAATAAAATCAAAATTAATGATCCAGCAGACCAGAAGCTAAAAATAGGGTAATGTGTAACTGATTAGATATGAACTAGCCGGAATGCTAAATGAACACCTTTTCTACAAATAATGTTAAGATGTAATTTGTCAGTTTTCTGAAAGCCTTTATCGCCAATGCATAGGTATCTACAAACTTCCATTAATCTCTGTCTCCTTTGATATTCTCTATAAAGTAGTATCAGCATCTTGGATTTTAATCTGTTTTGGGATTCGTGGGTCTTCAAGCTGATGCGCAATCTGTATGGCAAAAGTAGACACGGTAAAAAATAATAGCATAATTTACCAGCGAGCATTGCATTTCCACCTAACCAGCTTTATCACTGTAGTTCTCGTTCTACTTTTCTGCATGGAAGAAAGACCGCTTCCTCAAAAGCCCAAGGTTCTGCTTTTACATTGTATTTTTAGCCCAAGGCAAAATTCTTGAAGTCTGACAGGCCGACTGAAGTGCTTTCAGATGGTGAAATGCTGTACTGAACACAGCTGCTTGTCCGTCAATGGTGATCATGTTCAGAACATATTTACACATAAATCTTAACATTTCTGCAGGTCGGAAATTTATCATGTGGACTGACAGATTTCACAGTTCTGTTTCGCATGTTTTCCACACTGAAAATAACTTACATTAATTGTATCTATTTAATTATATGTTATACTTTATTGCATTCAATTGTATGTAGATATATTTGCTTTCATTACCTTCCCTTTAGCTGTAACTCTATTGATTGTTTTTTTTTTTCAATAGCTTGTATTAATAGTGAAAATGGTTTAAAATGTATATGTTAAATTTGATTTAATTTATTTTCTGTAATGTTTTAATTATACCAATCAGTGGTTCCAGTGTTTGTCAGTCGTGTGAAATCTTTGTAAATTTGGATTGTGAAAGCAATATTTTTTTAATATCCTAATCATTCATCTATATTAACCGCATTCATTCATAAAAACTAAGGTTTCAAAACTCCTGTTGGCAGCTTGCACTATGCATATTTACCGTATCTCAAAGCCTGCTCCTGTTGGCGCACAATCTAAGGGGAGTCAAGCTTTCTTTTTTTTTTTTTTTTTGGTCGCAGTTGACAAACGCTGCTTTTCTGGGACTGCCGTGCCATCTGGTTTATCCACATTCCTTTGAAGAGAGCCGGCACTTTGGAAGACGGCCTCGGTCGACAGCGGTTCAGTAACCGAAGCCACACGTTGTGCAATGTCAAGCTGTTGTAAGACAAGGGGGACCTCCTCAGCTAACACAAGCGCGGGACTGCCCTTTCACATGCCTGTCTGCAACAAATACCCACAATCTGTAATTCTGAACAGGAACCGAAATATGCAAATTCTGTTTTTAATAGAGGCTGAGGAAAAAGGGTAAAACTCATTTTTGGTATCAGGTGTGCCTTGGGGCAGAGATATGTCAATCAATGATCCTTGAAAGAACCTTACTTGATGGTTTGTAGTACATTGAACATCAAGTGTTGCTACCTGTGACCTTTTATATCAGTTGCAAGTGCAACGCTTAATACAAAGAGCATTGTTTTTTTTTTTTCTAAGAATCCAATACAAACCCACTTACTCAGAAATGTCACATTGGAAAAATGCTTCTGGTCCCTGATACCTACACAAATTCATGTGCACCTCGTCTATGGAAAGCGTAGCTGTAATATTCGGGGGGAAAAAAAACAAAGTGCATATGTCAGGTAACAGCTTTAAAATAGTATTTGTCTTCTAGATTATATTATAATTTAAAGCATGATTCACAGGACAGCAGAAGTCTGAGCCTTCTTCTGTTTACTAAAATCCACCCTGAATGTTGCCCAATTGCTGTTTGTATTATGAAAAAAGCAAGCAGCTTAAATTGAGATCGAGACATTTCCGCAAACGAGATTTTAAAAGACCTTGTAACGCTTCGGAAAACTTTGGTTTGCTAAGAATGGGACTGTGAAAATTTTTACGGCAGCCACACAAACAATAACAATCTTTTTATTTTGGCCGTATAGGATACACCCTGGGCTTTCCTGCTGGTGTTTTGGTGACGCATGCGTCCGCTTGACAGTGTGACTTTCCAGGGTAGGACTGAACGCTCTGACCTTGGTGTAGCGACAGAAATCCTGCCTGCCATTCGTCATTTCGGGGAGCCAGTGAGTGCATGCGGCAGAAGGACAACATCGTTCTCTGTACGACGAACACGTCAGCTCTCTGCCTGGGAAAACCTTTGTTTTTCCGGTATCGAGGCAAATCAGCTCAGTCTTTCCTAGCTTTGCCCAGCTATTGGCTCTGTGGAGAGAAAGGGGGTACTGGGCCTTTCTCTGCCCTGAGGGGGGGCTATATGGTCATTGGCGGTGACGGAGGGCTCTGGACTGCGCCTTCGCTGAATCATTTAAAACAAACAAACAAACAAACAAACAAACAAACAAACAAAAGAATTCAAGTAAAGGTAAGTGGGAACGTGGGTACTTATCCGCTAAGAGGCGAGATATGTGGACATTGGCAGTTACAGAAGACTCCGGACTGCGACAGGCTCGCAGAATCATTTAAGAAAAACAAACAAACAAATAAACAAATGAATAAATGAAGTGCACCCACCCAGGGACGCATGAGGCCCTGCCTATGCTCAGTCCTGTTACGTAGGTGAATGTCGGTTGCAGGTGGTGGGGGGGTTTCAGGAAACCCCTCTCAGGGTACATGGAGGAATCAGGATGGAATGCAAATGGATGACGAAGGCCAGGGAAAACAACAGATTATCACCTCGGTGCTATTGACCGAGCAGAGTGTCGGCTGACAGGAAGCACGGATCTACTCTAGTGCTAGAAGCTTGATAACAGGGGAAGCCCATTGACCTGCATTCCATTTATTATTTGGGGGTTATCCATGGTATCAGTTTTAGGGGGGGGGAAGGGTGGAAGATCACCACCAGTCAGTGCCCACCTCCCGCCACTAATGGGCTGTAGTTACAGCTATGCCCATCATATTCCATAAAACAGGGCTTTTATGGTTGGAGACTATAAATAAATCAAATAATACCAAATTTTGCATCAACATGATTCATATAAATGATCTTTTAAATTATATAAAGTCAGAAAGCCAGAATTAAACATTTCTGAACATAATCTGACAGTATATCAATTCATGAGTGACACTTGTGAAACCTGTAGAGTGAGATTATTTGAGATCACGAAATATCAGTGAGAAATGTGGACAGGATGTTTATCTACTTTACTTCTGTTGAAGTGCTACATTTAAAGTCAGTACTTTTACTGTAATTCAAACAAACAAGTGCAAATGGATAAGTCATGCCATAGGTAATGAAATGCCATTGAAATGCCATTGGGCAGATTAACTGGCACTGAGCAGATGTGTGTGCTAATTTGAAACCCTTAATGAAGAAAAGCCTCCCATCGTAATCCAGGTTAAAGCAGCGCTTAAAGGAACATCACTCTTTTCCCTGGCTTTCACCTCTGACTGGCCGAACGGCAAGTGCAAGTCAGATCAGAGAATTTCCCTGACGCCACTTGACGATTGCAGACTGCAGTTTATCATTTTGACTCGCGGCTACTTGGTCTGATTCGAAAAGCTGCGCAAAGTCCCCCACCGCGACGGCCCAGCGACCTGCTGGGAGGCCCTCCAGACCAGTCTGTCCTCCTGTGAACCAGCCGTAGGACAAGTCTGGCTACTCCGTGTTCGCAAAATGTAAATGCCATCGACGTGAACAATTATTACAGCATAATATGCCTGTTGAGGCAGCTTTACTGCAATTAAACTGGACATTTAAGGGCAGGGAGGACGTTTGTCAACATGGCGCAATGTTCAACACGGACGAGTAAAGTAACAATTACAGCAAATGCGCGCTTGACACGCAGGATCAAAAAGTACACAACATTAGCGAAATTACCAATTTGGGGAGAACGAGCGGCTTGGGATCCGCGCCTGGCTGGGCCTCAAGCCGTTCCGTAACGGCCGCCGCTTGCTGGAAGTTTGCGAAGAGCCCCCTTCTCCGTCCCTGTCACTCAACGCAACATGAAGCGGCGCCTCCCTCCACTGCACAGGTGCTGTTTCGACAATCCCGGGAACATCTGCGGCCATGACTCACATATCAAAGCCATGACATCGTTCTCATCTTTCCCTCCTCTGATAAAGGCCTCTGTTAGGCGCCATCAAGATGTGTCGCATTTCTCTTCGCTATATAAATACAATGTGCATTCATATTGCCGCACACACATATAAGAAGCATTTAAAAATGCAAAACAGTAAATATCGTGGTCTATTTGCACACCCTTTGCATCTATTTATTATTTATTGTTGTCTTTTACTGCACTGTTTTGTCTTTAAATGGCACAACTGTCCTGTATTGCACGATTGTTGCATATTCACCTGTTCCCTTCCCTGCAACTAGGGCACAAGAATTTCACTGTATCCCTCCGAACATGTGACAATAAAACATGAATCTTGAAGTTCAAAATAAACAAAGCACAAAAAAACCCTCAAAACTGATCCACACCTTTTTAGTATTAACACATGTGATATTTTAGCTATCCTAAATAAATTAGTTCCACCATTTCCAAACAGTTCACTGTTTTTCCCCAAATGCCAAATCGCGGGTCTCTCTGAATGTGTTTACTGGACTGGAAAAGAGAACAAGTGGTAATTTCTGAGCTTTTAAATCAGAATCTGACAAATTGCTTGATATTTACACTGATTTCAAAAATGATCAACAGTGCAATAATCGTTGAAATGCATTCTTGTTATGGGCCGAGAAACTAATGGTAATTTTATGCCACCCAGCTGCATGCAATTCCAGCTGTTGACATTTGGTGGAGCTCTTGCTTTGTCATTTTCAACACTATGGAGGGCGGGAGCTGGGAAGAGAGGGGGCAGAGCTGGGAGCAGCGTTCCAGGATCAGTCACATCGACTGCCTAAGGACATGATGCAAGTTCTGCACAAAAGCCTCAAAACAGAGACTGGTGATGCTCAAAACTAGTTACCTATTATCTAAAAAGTCATTTGCATTGAGACTTTGGCCTCACTCATTGCAACATCCTGTGAGGTAGTAAATATTACTCTCAAACGCCGCTGCGTTGCTTCTTATATTTGTACATTTTTTTGTGCAAATTAAAAGTAACAAATTGCTCATCCATCTTCTCCCAAACCTCAACAGCGTAAAAATGACCTTTTTTGATAAATTTGACCCAAGATGAAAACTAAAAGTGTTCACAACAGTAAATGTGGTGTGGAGGAAAATAAAGAGATGGATTCAGTAGACACCTGTTGTCACTGAGATGCAGTAATTCTGCAGTAGTTTGCTGGATAGGCCATTTCTCAACACCTGGACCAGGGCTGTTGGAGGGCGGGTAGCTGTTTCTGCAGTCTTATTGTGATCCTAGCAGATTTACACACACACACACACACACACACACACACACACACACACACACACACACACACACACACACACACACACACACACACGCATATATGCTCTTAATTCTTGATATATATCATTCAGTAGAAAAATTCACTAGTAGTTTATATAAGATATTTGCAGGTATTTTGGTGTTAATGTATCACTCCATGAAAGAAAAAGAAGATGCCTTTTCTTATCAAAGCCAAGGTGAGCCAAAGGCTGTGTACAGAGTGCAAAACTAGTGTCCAGTCCATCACTGGGTTTATGTAGGTGGGGATTGTGGTAATTATGTTATTTTGCGTATATTATTAAAATATAATCACTATGTTGTATTTCAACAAATGAGGCAATACATTTGGGAATATACAGTATACATAAAATATCAGTTTTGCTGTAAAAATAAGACCCTCATATTATTGATTCCTGGCAGCTTCCTCCAGAATGTGATTCTTTACAGTCTGTAAAATATATAATACATGTAAGCTACTGTAAAATATCTTTATTTGTGAATGCTGTACAATTTTTTTTAAACATTATCAATAAGTAGACCTCATGTTGGAGTTGGAAAAACTAGCAATTTTTTTTTTTTTTTTTTGCTTTTGATAAGTTATGTCAAAAGCATGTTTGAGTTATGGGATAAAGTGTGCATTGTCGTAGGAAAACGGGAGCATCTCGGAAAAGCTCGCCTTTCCGGCATGCTTGCTGATTTCCCGGCGTCTTTAAAGCCTTAAGCCACGTTTCCTTGTAGCAGGGTTAGGGCACGGGGGGTGCGCTTACAATTTTAAGGCTCTGACACGGAGGATTTAGTGTCGTCCACTTCTTACTGATTACACGGGGCACAAGACAAAGGTATACAAGCCTAGCCAGGGCATTTATTTGCCTGTGAAGTAAGAGAAGTAATTGTGTGTGGAAAAAAGAGAAAAAGCGGCCACCTTCTCCCGGTTATCGCCAGCCAGACGGCCTCTTTCCCAGAGACGGAAATGCTAATCATCAATCTCGGCCGCGTGCTACGTCTCTGTTTAATAGCTGATAGGGCGTCTCCAAAGGCTCCATTCGTTCTTTGTTTAAAATGACATATAATGGGCCCGGCCTTATCAGTGTCTAAATGCATTTTCTGAGCTGTATCCCCACTAGGGGATATGGTCCAGTCTAATAAATACGTGCAGGATTGATTTTGAGCCTGGGATAATTTAATCCATCAATTTCACATGAAATGAATATGCAAAAGGAATTGGGGGGGGGTGTGTGTGT
>JAODKE010000146.1:4219910-4233075 GCA_026779605.1 Mormyrus hasselquistii
GCACTATGCTCCGGTGCTGTTTTGGGGGACATACTGAAGGGGGGGGGCACTATGCTCCGGTGCTGTTTTGGGGGACATACTGAAGGGGGGGGGCACTATGCTCTGGTGCTGTTTTGGGGGACATACTGAAGGGGGGGGGGCACTATGCTCTGGTGCTGTTTTGGGGGACATACTGAAGGCGGGGGGGCTCTATGCTCTGGTGCTGTTTTGGGGGACATATTGAAGGGGGGGGCACTTGGGGGTTGAAATCCTGGCTCCTTGAAGAAGATCCCTTGTGCCGTTTGGTCGCCGGCCTCCCATCACACACAGCCTATAAACAAGCCCCATGCAAATTTCTGCTCCTGTCTCACTAACGGCACTGAAGATAAGGGGGCCGGTTGTACAGCCTGCAGAGGGAGCAGCGAGAGGGGAAGGGAAAGCCCAGCAGGAGGAGAGAGTGAAAAAAGAAAAACACAATCTAGGGACGCTGCAGGACCAGCTGCTTCGCTCCTGCAGTTTAAGCTTAGGGTAAAGTCTCTGATGTTCTTCTCATGCTGAACAGGGGGTATCCATTTTCTTAAATCAGTTTCTTGTGCCCTGTGCATTCTGGGATAAGCACCAGTGGTTATGTGACCTTGTACCGGAAAAAGTGGTTGGTACATGGATGGACGTATGGAATGACTGATGCATGGTTGGGTGTTTAAAGCAAAAAAAATGACACAGAATCCAAAGTTTTCACATCATTTTTTGACTGAAATTATACCAGGGACTCTGCTGGCTTTCTAAGACAGTAACCTTACGAATAAAATGAAATGAGATTAAACATATGACATCCTTTTGGGCTTCTCCCGGGAGCTTGGCTTGGTTCTGACCTGTGTTGATCGGGCACAGGGGATCTGAATGTTGAGACAGACAGAGAGAAGGCGACGCCGAGCCGGACAGAGTGAGAGACCAGGGCCGGATGGAGGATCTCGACCCCATCGGCGTGACACCGATCCAGGGGCGTAGGGACAGGACACGCGAGGCAGACAATCGCCTGGGGCCCCCAAGCTGGGAGGGCCCCCCCGATCTGAGCCGATTAAATAGCACATTGCAATGACGCATCCGCTTTATTTCTGTATTGTTTTTCACAGTACAGTGAAAAAAGCAGTTGTATTAAACTGTAATTGTTGATATTATTAATTTAGACTTCACGCTAAAATAATGGTCATAAATTTTACCATGACAGGCAGGGTGTGTCGGGTGGCCCCCAAAGTCCCTAGAATTGCCTCTGCAGTGATTGATTACTCTTCTCTCGTATCATCAAAGATATCTCCTTAGTTTTGGGGGAGAAATTAAACCATGTTTTATTTGTAGAAATATCGGTGCGTTTGAATTGTATATGAGACACACAGACATGTACAGGTGAGAGCATGGGGGCTGAGTACGGGGTCAGTTAGCACACAGCATCCTGGGGATGGGGTGGGCGGGTTCTTAAGGCCTTGCTCAAGGGCCCAATGGCAGCATCACACTACCACCCCCCAGGGTTTAAACCAGCAAACTTCTGCTCACAGCCACAGAGTCCTAACCCATTGAGCCACACACCTCCCTTACAATGTATGTAGGGGTGCAGGACAGATTCTTAATTTACCCCTGGAATTTTTATATCAGGTTTTCGTTGCTTCCTATTGGCAAACTGTACTGTGAACACTGTTGACCGGTTCATCCCACCCCACTTCAAACCAACCCGTGTCCTTTTTTTAACAAGGTCATCTCCCCTGTGCTAAAGGATGGGCTACCTCAGTAAACAGCATACAAGGTTCTCCTCAGTCTAACTCACTTGATGTTCAATAAAAGATAATAGAGAAGGTAATTAGAGCAAGTGTCAGTTTAGATGTACTTTTTTATGCCAAGTTAAATCCCACCAGAAAACATTGCAATTTACTTGGTCTCATGGAGAACAATACTGTCCCAAGGGTGGCCAACACAGAGGGCCATTACAAATGACGATTTATATTTCATATGTTCAGAAATGTTTGGTAGAGGTTACAAATGGAGATATATTAAAGTTTTTATGCTATGCAACCAACAGAGGATGTATTAGTAATGTGCTTGGAGCGACTGGCTTGTCTATAGCCACTTGTTGTCAAGACACATTCGACTTTTCAGGGGAGCAGGCAGATTACAAACAAAGGCACTTCGGAACTGGGCCTCAGTTGGGCACGCAGGGACACACAGGTTAAGTGTTGTACGGTGACTTTCTAGCACGCTGATTAGATAAATGAAAGGAAATTCTTATCGTGTTTTCACTTCACTGTATTTATAGGTTTTGCCCTGACCTGTAACCTTGTATGTAAACGCTACTTTATCAACCTTGTTCTTTTTCACCTTTTGTTTACTAGTCTAAAGTATAAAGTTAGCATACATTCTTATAATTCATGTTTTGCTATAACCTAAAAAAACAAACAATCTTAACCATTTTAGAATGATCCTTTCAATTGACTTTTTTCCCAAATAACTGATTATTTTTAAGTAGTCGACAAAGGGCAATTCAACTCAACAGACATTCAGTCTATCTAAAGTACAGAAAGGAAATATCAGAGCCACAAATGTGAAATTTGTGTATGTTAATTATGTTCTTTCTATATGTATACAGACACACACAGTCGTGTAATCATATCTTTCTGGGGACCGCTCATTCATTTATATAGGAAAAATGCTAATGCTAACTATGACAACCTTAACAAAAGTTAAGGTTAAGTTAACCTAAGGTTAAGTTAACCTAATCAAAAGTAGGGAAATTTCAGGTTTTACTGCACTTTGGGGACAATTTGGTACTCAAATGTAATTTATGCAAACCCACACACACACACACACACACACACACACACACAGTTATTCTGGCTAAATTGACAGCTGATGCTGAGGAGTGATCAATAACAACTGGGTGTAGCCAAGTGGAGTAAGAGATAAGGGAAGGAATTAGATGTAACAAACTGACATAGATAAATTAGGACATTGATTAGAGAAGTTAATCAAATGGACAGTGTTTGTAGAGAACAACAACAGCATTATACATTTACAGCTTTGGTACAACACATGTATGTTGTCACTGAAGCCCAGTAGTGTTTAGACAGTCATAGAAGGATATAACATATAGTATTTTTAATGAGAATTTAATAGGATAGTGTGTAAGCAGTATATTTTGTCGGGAGATCTGATGACGTGTTGTCCATTTGTTTGTACTGGTTTTCTTCTGATGTCCTTCTACCTTGTACTGGATAAACGGATGGGCGGATGGACATTTAAAGTATAAAGATGAGGTAAATGTGAGCAGAATTTGGATGAATTCAACTTGCAACACCTAAAATGCAACAAATTAAATATGGCCCCAATATCTACAAATATATAACACATTTAGCAAACACAACTACTGGAGCATTTGACAGTGTTTATACTGTAGTATATGCCTCCCAGCGAGGCTTAATCGTCAAAGTAAAAAGAAAAGGGGACCATAGGATGACAGCTAACTGTGCTAAAAAGGTACAGATTAATAGCTACAAAATGAAACATTGCTAGCAATGCTTGTTTACCTCTGGTTATATGCATATTAGATGTCTCGGTCAAAACTGAAATAAAAATAATTAAAATTGCAACAATGCAATGTGCAGGGGAGCATACTGTGATCACTACATGTTAAAACATAAGTTGTAAGTCTTACTGCATGTTATAATCATACTCTGGGTGTAAGCCAATGAGAAATTTGCACGAAGATGAATTACTTATGAAGCAAGACACAGGTTTTAGTACAGCGGGCACCAATCAAAATGAATTATTTCTATTGTTAATTTTTCAGTGGCCCTATCCAAGATGGGAAAAAATGCATTAGTCACTTAACACTCATTTAATTTTTTATAGCAAGCTGTTCTTCAGAAAAACAAAATAGTCACCTAGAAGGCAACAACACGAAGGGTTATACAGTATTAGTGAAACTCAAACTCGTATTGTCACAATAAGTGATCATCAGGAGCAAATTGATTGAATAATATTTATCTGTTTCATCTGCTACTGTGCTTAAAGTTAACTTACTTTTAGAAACATGGTATGGAGGCAAAAATAATAGAATCACAAATGTGTTTTGCTGCAGTGATATGTGTGCACTTGACTTTCCCCCTTGTTTGACTAAAATTAGTTGAATTCACTTTCAAAATGTCAAAACCTCAACTGGGTACTTTTAAAGATGATGCTTAATTGGTTTATTCCTCTTCATGGACTACACAGTCCATTTAAAGAAAGAACTAGTTTAAAATGTCGTCTGACCTGAAATAAATGCTGAAGATAAAATTTACAAATGTGCTTTCAAGTTGTACAGTATATGGAACAGGTGTCGTGGTGACACGACATAGAAACCCTGAATAAACAAATGTTATTAAAAACATTAATAAAATAAATATCCAGTGATACATGATTCATGACAATAACTGAAGCAGACTCCATTACAGGAAGTACTGCCACACTGAACAGGATAAAACAAACTAAATGTGATTTAAAAAAATCACAGCAAAACATCAGAATGGAAAATGGACAATGATACTGAATCAAAACCTAGAACTTTGATTTAGCGATTGGAAGTGCAAACCCTTTATTTGCTTATGGCGTATAAGAAGTCCAAGGTCTTTGCTTCATATGGCTGGGACAGGAACAATTAACAATTTTGCCCCCCCCCCCCATCTCACAGAGAGAGAAAGAGAGAGACCAAAATTTACAGTACCTACAGTGCTAAACTGCAGTGTGGATTCCCTGATTGTTTTAAATTACGATCCCATTCATTTTCATGATTTTTCATTTTCTTTCTCCCTTGTTTTCCCTTATATTTTAGTTTTCTCTTCTGGGCACGAGAACAGAAGACCGCCATCACCTATCAGTCTGTCAGTAAAGAAAATTAACTTTGGTAACTTTATTTTTGGACTGAACTATTTCTAGAGTGATGTTTGTAACCTATGGGCTAATAGCATGATACTTTTTGGCAAAACTTAAGAATTAATTTTGCCCTCTTCCTCCCCCGGTCCAAGAACAGGAAAACATACCAGTGTACTGCCCCTCGTGACAGGCCTGAAGGCAGACGTGCCCCTCGTGACAGGCCTGTAGGCAGACGTGCCTCTCATGACAGGCCTGTAGGCAGACGTGCCAGGTCTGCGGTTTTCCCTTCCATTTGGGCTATTTTGAAAATGCAATTGCGGGTGAATATTAGGGGGTCGCAGGTTGCAGGTTTTTATCATGTTCCATGGCAGTGGACTGTAAGAGGGAAAGGAAATCATAAATGCAAGTGGCTTTTAATGCTGAATAATACTGAAGTCAGAGTCAGATATACACGGAAAGTAGGCCTGGCAGCTCTCACGCTTCTGGCTTGACAGTCACACCTTCAGACTCTCAAGTAAACAATCTTACAAGACACTATGAACCCAAAATTAACTATATTAGTTTGCAAAATACTAATTATAACATAATAAAACGATTACAGCCGTGTAAATGCGTGTGCATGTGTGTGCAGACGAGTCTCATATAGGAAATCTGCGGAAAGCGAGTGCGTCTGTCTACATGATGTCATTGCATTTAGCTGCGGTTTTAAAATGTTGAACGTTTGAATGTGACCAGGGCGCAAAATTCTGGTTTATTTCTTTGAGATAAAGTATACTGGGACTTCAAATACTGTGCTAGTTTCAGCTTCCGTTTGCGGATTTTAAGCAGATCTTGGGCTGGAGATTTTCGCTGGACCTGGCATGAAGGAGATAGATCCTGAATTCTGCATTAAGGACAAGGTGATATTCACTGGCCTCGCCTAGCAGGGTCGGCAGGGGAAAGAGAGAGGACACAGGTCCATGCTAAAAACAATGCTGTTCGGACAAATCAGGACCCTGTTGACGAGTCCTCAAAGGACGCAAATTAAATAATGGAGCTCCGTCATCAGGAGGCCATGGATCCGTTGGAAAAGCCAGTACGGTGGGATCATCCCATACAGGACGAGGATTTTGCCACACCGTGACCCTCAAAAAGATCGATGCTCCATTCTAAAGGTGCTCTGGGAGATTTCAGGCCTCGTTTTGGAATCATTTAGCTCCATAAACCCTCACTGCACGCTAGGTTACATTTGTCTCAATTTAATCCCCCCCCCCGGTTCAGATAAAGCTATTTAATCACCTAGGCCTGGTACTGAATTCTGATTGACTTTGCACAAAAATATGCTAAAATAAAAGTGGGACTGTGGGTATTACATAACATGGTTACCATTGAGTTGATAGAGCTTTACAGAGTGATTCTGCTTTGGAAGTAACTCTGTCTTCAACGTTAAAGTCACGACCTTTTGGAAAAATGCTGGAGGTGCTGATTGTTCACCCTCAGTTGCAGCTCCTGCGTCAAAATGTTCTTCCCCAGCTCTTCAGGAGGCAGCAGAACCAGAAGTCTCTCTTTTCAATGCATATATATGAGCCCAAAACTAGAATTTTAACTTAAGTAACAACAGTGGGTTCCATAATCGTACTATAGGCAGTATTCAGTAGCATAAATTACCATTTGTAAAATGTATTCATGTCCTCTGTTGAAATGTATTTGAAAGATAAAGTAAAACTGAACTTTATTGATCCCAGGGGGCGATTCGCTGTGCATACAGCTGCGAGGTACGTAAAGGGCAGAGAAACATGTAATGCGAAGCAAGACAGAGTGCAAAGACAACACACGTAGTAAACATGGTGTAAACAAATTTAAGAAGTGTACACCACACAAACAAAACATCTGGCAAGGAATACTAAGGAAATAATTGCGTATAAATACGAGAAAAATAACACATTTACAGAAGGTATATGTGAAATTATATGTGCAAAAAGACAGCACTGGACTTTTACATTTATTCATTCAACATTAATTACATATCTTACGACGGTGCCCCCCCTCCCCCACCAGGTAGTGTGCCCTGTCCCAGTGTACCAAAGGAATAAGGGCATCTTTTCTATAGATAAATTGGACCAGGCCAAGAGATGCAAGTTCAAGCCCACGGGTTAATGTATTCACCTATTAATGAAGTCACTGATGCGTGACCTGTCAGTCCAAGCTGATAACCCTCTGTTACTTTCCCAAATTACAGACATGGGAACGAGTGGAAATTAATTTACGTGAAAGTTAATTTCTAGTGAATAGCACCCAAGCAGTTAATACTGGCCTTTGATGTTATGGTGACCTTCATGGATCACTGCTTACTATGACAAAAAAAAACATTTTATGCTTATTAAAATAATGCTCAAATTGCAGGGGCCCATTTTATTTGCATGGGATTAAATGACCCCTTGTGGGTTTATGATTACTGCCTTTGACCATCAGGCAAGATGTTCTTCACCTTGGGTGTAAGAAACCCACCAAAGGAAAATACGTGGTAATTGCCCATTATTGGTTAATATTGCATTTTATTACTTTTTGTGTTGGACTTGTGTCAAGCATTAATCATGCAAGACAAGACTTATGCATATTAAAGAGTTAATCCTACTGTCAAGACTGATGGCGATCTGTAAAAAAAAAAAAAAAAATGCTCAATTAGAAGGGCATTAATCAATTTACCCAAATGCAATTAACATTTTTAAAGAGGGGGTTTAGCAGCTACGTTCTAAAGCAGAGAGACATCCCGTGATCAATAATATAACTCCTAATGAGTTGCAATGTTCCCCTCTGTGAGGCTTTCATGCAAAATTCATTCATTTCCCTGATTTATTAGGCTCAGACACTCCTGGGTGACGTCACGGCCACGAGACAGCTGCGACCTGCAGTGGGGGACAGTGCTGATTGTGAGGACAAGAGTGTGTACCCTCTCCAGAAGCCAGTCACAGTACACATCTTTACATATATACACACACATGCGCACACACAGTGTTATATATGCCCAGGACACCATAACCTTATTTTGCAAATAAAAATAATTAGCGCAAAGATGGCACGCTTCAATATTTATGTAATGTTACTATTGACATGGATACCACTTACCACAAACTTTGACACGTGTTTATGAAAGATAAGGAAAGAAAACGAGAGTCAAACCTCGTGTGCTATAATTATTGACACTGAATGACTACTGAATGACTACTGCTAAACTGCTAAAACACTCCATAAAAATCAAATACTTGTAACTAAGCAAACAAATGTGAGAATAAATTCTAGAAAAAGGAGTATGGAACCTGCAGTCTTCATTAGCCATACAGGCGCTTTTCCTCAACTATCAGGTGACCGGACGTCATCCATCCTGCAAGAACTGAAAGAGCTTGTCCAAGCCCCTATGGTGGAGAAGTCACCAGCAGAACTGGATATTTCAGGTCTGACCAAGATTTTATTTCCACCAACCAGTTGAGGACTCATGTGCTCTACCAGCTTTTGTGCTCTACCACTAGGTGGCGCCTAAATAAATACCTTCCAGTGGCACATGCATTTTCTCATGTTACATTTTCAATAGTTTCATTCTTTAACTTTCACATAAACAAGTATTCGCAATTAAAGCAGTGGCTGAAGTCACACTTATGATGTGGGCGGAGCTGGTAAAGCACACACAGAAATGTGGGCGGAGCTGGTAAAGCACACATCGAAATGTGGGCGGAGCTGGTAAAGCACACATAGAAATGTGGGCGGAGCTGGTAGAGCGCATGCTAAAGTGGCACCAACAGGTGTTTGTATACAATCAATGGCCTACACTACTGTACTATATATTTTAGGAGCACGAAGATGATTAATGGTGAGTTATTTCAAGTTCATTTTAGTTCATAGCCCGGGAATTCAATTAGAAGTTGAAAAGCAAAGGTTGTTAACCACAGTTTTAATAACCTTTAGCGACTGAGCCTTTTGTTAACATTTGTTCTGACCTTGTGCTCAGTGAATAAACTTCTCTTATATTTAACAGCAATATAAAAATATTTTTATGTTCTCTGGAAGATAAACTCGCTAAAAGTGGTTTGTGCTGTGGACTTACTGGCTTTGAATTAAACTCAACAGTTAACAAGGTAGCACTGCATTTATATACTGGTGATAATTTGTTCCATCTACTTAATACAATACATTTCTAAATATAATTATAAATAGCTACAATCTTTTGACATGAGCTCTCTTCAGTTATTAAGGTTGAGTCGAATGTTTAGAGCATCTGGTACAAATAATGGGCTTTTTCCAATCACGAATGTCATTTGATCAATGGCTTTGTCCAAATTCGGAGGCCGCAGCCTTTGCAGTGCAGGCTGTGTTCTTCGAAGGTCTAATGGAAGGTGTTGTCAAATGGGACGGTCTGGTCGTCACCAGCTATTCCTGCCTTTATCCTTGAGTCACGAAGTGCTGCTCCTATCACCTAGCCGGGACACATATTTTTTTTTTCATCTGAGTACTGAATCTTGGGATGTGTCAGACTGGGAAGGATCTATGAGACGGATCCTTCGCAATTCGGCCATAGAAGCTTTTGAAATGGGACATCTAGGTCGCGCTTCCAAAAATCCGTATCTGTTTATCGTGTTTCTTTCCGTTTCCATTTCCTTTTCCTGGATTTCAGTGGAGAAATGGCGCTCATTGGCCAGATACACATGCTGTCCCTCCCACATCATATTGTGATTAGTGGGTTTGGTGGTATAATTTCGATATTCTTCAGAGAAAGGTGCTGTTGATCACTGTATCTACAAATGTAGACAAGGGAGAATGAGTAAAAGCAACATGAACAGAGCAGTGCAAGCACCCTGATATTATACTGTGGTATACGGTATATTGACAGTATTTTTTTTTCTTCAAAAGCAAGTGTAAATTTAGCTGAATCAGGGGGAAAGGGGGGGGGGGGTAAATTTTAATGTTGGGAACCACCGTTATTTTATATTTAAATAAAATACTGCAATATTCCCAAAATATCGTCGTAAACCATATTGAAGAAATACTGCCCAAACCTAATGTGTGGCTACGTTTAAAGGAATTGTATATGTATAAGTGGTGAAACATACTAAACTTAACAACGTCAATGTAAAACAAATAAGAGTCATATGCATTTTTACAAAACTTATACATATTATATGAGAATATCCAAAACTGAAAAGGTCTAAGTTAAACCACACTCAGATCCAACACAATCCCATTCCAGAGACAGATACAGCCAATTTTGTAGATTAAACAAATATGGATACAAATGATCCTCTACTCATTTACCCCGACCAGTTATCTGGTTGGAGAACTAGCTGCATAAAGTCTAACCAGCTATTTAAATGATGAGCCACGAAATGCGTTAAAATTCACCACTTAATTACTTTGCAAGCAATTAGCTTTGTAAGCTAGTCGGGAGAAGGTGCTTATTGTTTTGCTAGCAGCATGTTATTGAAAGGTGAAATTCAAAACCGCGTTTTGTCGAAGGTCGATGCACGTTGGGCTTTCCCATGGAGTGTGTGGTAACATTTCACATATTCTGTTGCTTCTCGCGTGTGTCGACCCTCGTCTCAAAGCAGGAAGCTACACTGTCTGCTTCAAACGAAAGTGTTGCTATTCACCTCCGTAAGCATCCGTTTATTGTCAACACCTTTTAGTAAATAAATATTTATCTCTGCCCTCCTAGACAAGATAATGGCACTTTAAATGAGTGAGCCACATAACGCACATCACATAACCGCCTTATCGCATATTTATTTCTAATTCTTTGAATGCTTTTTATTTTAAGTTTCTTCTGATATTTGGCTGAGTTGTGGCTGCTTTGACTCCACAGTTGTATTATTTTCAAATGATCACAATTTCAATAATTCAGCAGGGGGAAATGCGGCTTTCAGCCTGCGAAGTATCCCGACTGAAATATATGCGGAAATTTCCAGACATCGGCAAGATGGGGCCACTTAATATAAACCTCTGTGGTTCCTGGATGTTAACTTTCACAGTTGAATATTTCATTTCGGCAATGCGTCACAGTACAATGGACCCCACTTTAGGTACATTTACATTAATTTTGAATCTCCTGGACAAGACCCATGAGGTCACAGAGCCTAGTGTAGAACTGACAGCGTTTTTCAGGGTACTTGTCAGTCGAGGACGGCAGAGCGGAAAGCTTCCATCCAGACGGCGCGAGACGGGCCGTTTCTGGCAGCGCTTGATTTGCGCCCTGATGTCTGTTAGCATAACCTGTGAGGCTAGTGCTAGCGGCAGTGCCATTCATCCGGACGCCCGGTAACTGTTAATGCTAAGGTGTCCGTTGTGGGCGTGCGTGTGCTTCTGATGGTGGGGGCGGGTTGCTTATACCATCTCAGGATATACGTTATGAGAGTCCTTACCTTTGTTTATTCAAGCCTTTTCATGAAGCACTTTTACCGGGGAGAGGATCCGTTATTTGTGTTGATAGCACGCATCTCATTAATAGATACAATAGCAGCGTTTTTGTTTGCAATTCGTGCAGCTGTGCTTTAGCTACTCGATTCCCTGGGTCAGTAGTTTCCATTTTCCTCTGATTTATATATTCTAGCGTATGTGACTGTGAGCTAACCATCTCCCCAAATTGTTTAACCACCTTTTCACTCACATGCGTTGTTTTTTTCTTCTCCTTCTCCTTCTCCTCTTTCAGGAGGCTGTCTTGTGTGACAGTCCGTTGTCACTGATGGACAGAATAAGTTATCTGTTCTGGATGGCTGTCCCGAGAGTTTGAAGGGAAGCAGATGTGGATGGAGGACCCTGGCAGCATCGCGCCAGCGCCCCGTCGGACCACGTCTAACCAATTTGCATTAATTTTTTTTTTTTTTCCTTTCTGCATGCAAGACTCCATGGTCTGTACGGCCTTTTGTGTGCCGGGTATCTCGCTGGAACTTTCTTTTCGGTGCTCAAAGCAGTTCCTTAGTTTTAAATTTACAGACATTGACATGGATGTACCATAAGTTGTTTCCTCCAAAACAAATTGAAATGCGATGCAAGGATTTCTTAGATGTTACGTACTTATAAAATTAAGTTCCAGTTTCTTATCATTAAGATTAACTTTCTAGTTCATATGCAGTGTGTTTTTCCTTGGGTAGCACTGTATGATTAGAAGTATGTATTCAATGGTAATTTTATTGCATTAGATATAATTATATATATTAAAACAAAATAAAACAACAATCAACAACAAAAACAACAATAATAATAACAATAATAACCCTGGCCATAAACCATTTCCCATATTTTAAATTTGACTCAATAACAATGCTAAAAAATTAAGATATAAGACACGTTAAGACAAAGAATGAATGAAATGAAAGGATAACAGAAAAATGACTCCTGTTCTTAGGCTTCCGAGGTTAGTGATATTTTAGTTTAATGGCGTGCCATTTAAATTGTGCTTAAGCCCTTTTTGTAGGGGCTTAGTGCAAACTGGAAGTTTATTTGTGACCTTCAGTTAGTTAAGTTCCACCTTTAATTTTGAATTTGAATAAGCTTCGACCTTTTAGCATTTTCTTGTTGCGATGTGCACAGTTCAAGAATGTGCATTGAGACACTTGGCATGTCATACATCCCCTGTTTACTGAAGTCTCAGACTTATTTATCTACTGCCTGTCAGTGTGATGTACGATAACAGTGATGAATGCCGAAATATTTCCCCTGGAGAGTATTACTTACTTTTACATGTATTACAGAATCTTTGTGGTTTCTGCAAAATCGGAAGCGATGCTACAATGTTTTGCTATGAATACTGCTTCCCTTTACTTTTCCATGGAGGTATAAATTGATATTCATGCAAGATGTTATTGGAGTGGTTTAGAAAACAACAGCCGCAGGGAGGCTGATATTTACCGGACAGAACAGAATGAACAAATTTTTTTGTTTGTTAAAAGTGGGAAGGCCTGGAGACAGGGGCCCGCGCAACCTTTGGACCGCTGTGGCGGAGAAATCGCGCGCTCTGTAAATGTCAACATGTCATATCAAGCATGTAGCGGGAGGTGAAAAATCCCTCCTTTGGCGAGTGATAAAGTCACTGTTCATAGATGAAGTGGTCAAGATCACCACAATAGCTTACAGAGGGACAAGAAGCACCAATTGCATTAATGGATTAATGACCACTTCATTGTGTCCTCATGGCATAGAATTTCAAATAAGCTTGATTGCCACCCACAGTGCTTTTTTTTTTTTTTTTTTTTTTTTTTTTTTTTTTTTAAAAGACCGGGGGTGGGGTTTTTTAAAGGTTTAAGGTGGGGGTTAAAAATTGTGT
>JAODKE010000146.1:4237772-4265524 GCA_026779605.1 Mormyrus hasselquistii
CTTAACCTCTACCCATCCCTAACCTTAACCATAAATAACCAACCCAAATACAAGACTTTTGGCATTTTTACTTTTTTATACACATATTTTTTTAAAACTGATGTTATCCAAATGGGGACCTCAAAAGATTTCCCCAAAAGTAGGGAAATTTCAGGTTTTACTACACTTTGGAGACAATTTGGTCCTCAAATGTGATCTATGCAAACCCACACATACACACACACACACACACACACACTAATCTGGGTATTATTTCTAAATTTTGAGAGAAGCCGCATTACCCTTATGAAAATCCCACATTAAAAAGTTCATTAAATTTACTTTTTGGTGTACATGAAAATATTAATGTAAATATGAAGAGGGGGCCAGGAGAAAATGTCGAGCTGAAATGTTAAAACAACCCCCCCTCCCACCCCCAGCACAGACGGAAACATCAGCACTGACAAGCTTTGGTCCCTCACTTATTAAGCAAGTCAGATCGGCCCCTTTCCACCCCGTTCATCTGAGTTCAACCACCAGCGCAGCAGAACAGAATCAGTGGACTTGAAAGGGCTACACTTTTTTGCACTCCTGAACAAGACTAAGAATTTAACCAGGCAATGTTTAATGGCTGTCAAGGTGAACCTCACCTATACTTGCATTTTTCATGTGATCTCTCTTGGCATATAGAAACAGTGCTCACAATGCCCTAAGATTCACAATATCAAACTGGGACTCTTTCATACCGAATTACAGATAAAACTATTACATGGAAGTTAATACTGCCTCTCTTTTAATTTCTGAAAGCTCTCCTCCAATTACCCAGCTGGTTGTTGTAATAGAAGATAAAACAATTTATGAGTTTCCATTTGTAGAAAAAAAGGGATAGGGTTCCAAGTTCTTTTGAGTAGAGACTGTAAAATCCAGCCTTTCTCAGAAGACAAAATACTTTTCTTCAAAGGAATCAAGCATAAAATTGATTTAGATTGATTACTTAGATATCAGTAGCATAGTCATGTATCATTAACAGTGAGAAGCCATAGCGGATACTGGAATTCACTGGAATGGGCAGAATACTACGTTTGCGTGGTCATGTTATTCCCTTTCTTGAAGAAAGATGTCACTGTTGATTTACTTAAGAACCAATTGCCAAAGCAACTCTTTTAAAATTCCCTTTACCCAGGCAGGCAGTAAAACACGAGGAAAGTCATACATATGTTACTCAAAGAAGTACCCAACTTAAGGGTTTTATGCAAAATCACACTATTAATAATTTTTTACATTATCTTTTTGTTTTTATTCAAGTAGAATTTTTAATTTGCTTTTGTGTTGCTATTGCAAAAATATAATGCTAGAACAGGAGCATAAATAAAAGTGTATGAGAATGTCTTCCTGTTATATAAATGTTGCAAATATTTGTGAATTTATGCAAATGAGCATTAAATCTATCTAACATAATAACTAAAAAGGTTTTATTAATTTGATCGTGTCCTTCAGAAAATTTTAAATCAGCAGCAGCTAAAACTGTAAGATATGTGATGGAAAATATACACGAATTCTCCAGTGAACACATTCAACGGGGGACCTTAAATGGACACATCCTGATTTATTTCCTTACATTACTTGGTGGCATCAGGGTAATTAACATTAAATGATATTGCATAGAGTGCGGCCAGAGCAGTTGAGAAATGCAGATTCACATGTAGGACGCAGGTTCAGTGTCAGTTGGATGTTATGAGGATGCAAATAAATGCCAATGTGTGCTTGGTGCCCATGAGGGAAACATTGTGTGCTTGGTGCCCATGAGGGAAACATATACGTGTATGAGTGAATTCAATTTAAATATTTGTTTCCATTATTTGTTCACTCCATTATCTACTGAGGAGAAAATGAATCACAAACAGCATAATTAGGTTACAGAATACATACCAAATACATATTGTTATTTACTCCAAAGCCAAAGACCACTCATGTCCAGCTAGTAGATATTATAAAAGTAAGCAATTTTGTTACAGTCTTTTGTTGCAATTTTTTGACAATGTTCCTTTTGATTGACATGCCTTTTGATCGCATCAGAGTTCCACTCCTTTATGAAAAACATCATTTTCTACTTTTGAATCTGACTTAAAGACTTTTCCAGTTTAAGGATCATTTCTCTCCCTGTACTTCTTTCCTGTAGCTGCTGTATGGTTTTATTTCCTCCTCGTGAAGCAACTTTGGGCTTGTGAAAGGCGCTATACTGTATAAGTGTAACTTATTATTAATAATAACAATTATATTTATTATTATTACTACTATTATTTAAAAAATAATAATAGTAATAATAATAATAATAATAATAATAAAACAAAAGGCATCAAAATGTTAGAAACTGCTATGGTAGGGTTACATGAAACATAATTTCTAATATAGTAGATGCAGAAGCTATCATGCATGCATATACTGAGACACCTGAGTGAAGTTAAATGACATTGACCTTAAAAACATAGCAGAGTATTTTGTATTTTGTATCTAAATAAGTCATCCATAACATTTTCAAAAAAAAAAAAAACAAAATAAACATCAGTGACATATATGGTAACCTGGGACCCTTTATTTGTTTTTCTATGTGATTATAAATAGAAGAAATCATTCAGAAAAAAAAAGAAGAGTTATGGTTATTCCACAGCAATCAACTCATTCATGCACCTACCTGTGTTAAATGCCGAATAATTACTGCATACAGGAACTACAGAGACACCTTGAGGAAAATCCCTGAAGTGCAGTTAGGCTGTGGTCACGTGGTCGGGGAAAGACTCCAGCTCTAACAATAACAGAAGACAATGATGTTAGTGGATCCATGGGCATTATTTGTGAATGAGCTGTTTATTTACTTTGCCACATCAAAGTCTGCATCGGCTTATTTTGCATCGCAACAAAAATGCCATGGCATATGATGCATGCACTCTGCATTATCCAGATGAATTCTTATGCTAATGCATATTAGACTGGCATTCATTTTCATATTTCAGTCTGACATGCAGTTTGCATACAAAGTAGGTCGATTCACTCACACATTAAATTCACCATAAAGGAAGTTTTTCTGTTTTACAAGTTTGGAACGAGCATGACCTCACCGCCCAAAAGGCTAAATGGTTTTTTTTTCTTCTTCATTTGAATCTGGACCTCCAAATCTGTTCTGTACATACGCCTAGTTTTGTTCAGATGACAAGTAAACACATCTGGATGGACCCTGCTCGGGGAGCTCAAACAGTGTTTTGTGTGCGGTTCGTTTTGGGCAAACATTCACCAGAGGCTGCTCATCAGTAGCTAACTCTGTTAGCGGAGCATAGCCAGGTAGCCATGTTTGTGGATCTCTTCAAGTAAGGCGTAACGCACACAAATACATATCTATAGTCGCGTGTTGAACTATATATATGTACCTACTGTACATTTTTATTCTATCTGCCGTGTACAATGATAGCAAAGGCACTGTATGGTATTTCACAAAAGAATTGATATACTGTAGATTGATAAAAACATTGGGGTGTGTGTTGTATGGCTGGGAGTTGGTGCGGTGTGGGGAGAGGAAGGTCATGTATATTTTATCATAGTTATTCTCAGAAGGATTTTCCACACCGAAATCACCTAATACGTGCACGTTATAGTCCCTACTGGTGCACGTTGAGCGATTTCTTGTTTTTTTTTTTCGGAAAAAAGAAAAAACTACACTAATATAATTTTTGCTGGCAACAGATAGTCTGTTTGATCGCGGCCAGCTTTCATATGCTGTGGCTCAGTGTATTTAATTGAAATTTTTAAATAAGAGCCGCCACTAAATAATGAGGGTGATTACACATTTCAGAAGGCATTTAAGTTGCAGGGGGCTTCAAACGCTGCTTTGAGCACAATCTTTGAATGAAACTGAGCAGAAAGAATTCTGCCGTCTTCTATTATTTATCCTTTGTAACAGCGCAGAACAATGATAAGGCATGAAGGGCTGCCTCTGTCTTTAAGATGCTGTTTGAAAGAGTCTGGCTTTATTTGCAGAGAGGGTTTGTCCTGTTGAAATTGCTGTGCTGTGCTGTACAGCCGCATATGCTTTGTTTGATTGCTGTAGGTAATAGTTGGAGATTTGTGTGGGTTTTTCCTGAAGGCCAAAGAATTCTATTACAATCAAAAGACGATTAGATTAAGAAATCAATTGCAATACGCTCATGAAATTCAAACAATTTTATTACATTAATTGCTGGATCATTTGCTTAATCCACCTCCATTATGTCGAGGCAGGTAATATGTGTTTTATTAATCATCAGTATCAGAGACATTGGGTAGGAAATGAAAAAAAAGCAATTTCACTGGTTAACATTTAATTTGATGAAAAGTGCACAAAAATACCCAGAAATACAGACTGGTAGAACAACCTGAGTATATAGCATTAATGTAAAATAGAAATGTACTCAGTTCAGGTTTCATAAAGACAAGTGTTGATCTAAAAATTCCCAAAATAGGAATAACTTCAGAAAGAAAAGGGCCTGACATTTTCAATACGACTAATTTCACAACCATATAAACTCGATACTGTACATGGTGTCTGTCAAAAGTGTAATTCTGGAAATGTCAGTGAATATAAATGATTGAGAAATGTCATCACCAGTCTAAAACCAGAGGGAAAAGTCGAGTTTCCGATTAACTTTATGTGTGCATTGGCCGGTCCATATTTTCTTCAGTTCCGATCCGATTCGGATACACAACTTTGGATATGATACGGATTCCGATACAAGAGCTGTTTTTACCCTTTAACATAATAAATAACATGTATGTTATAGCATTATTTTAAACTAGTAAGTGCAGATGGAAAACGTATGCCATTTTTTAAAATTAGACTACTAAAAACATACATAACGTACCGTTCCACTTCGTTTGGACATCATTGGCTCCGTACGACTCCCAAGCCATCCATTGTTTTTTTTTTTTTATATTACTCGCGTTTTCTCGCACAGTTGCCATCGCTTTGTTTATTTGGATTTTCCACTAAACGCTCAGAACTTTGTTTGTACAAAGACTGCAAATCACTGTGCTACCAGGTGATGTTCAAACCGTAAAATACTTCCAGATCACCAAACTCCTACCTGAAGTTCTCACGCTCCTCGCACTGCGAAGGGTATGCGCATGACGTCACAGCAGGCGAAAGTTACGACGCTCACACCCACCGAGTGGCAAAAACGTAGTAGCGGCATTTGTCGCTACCCGATCTGCGGTGCCTACCCGATTTTCTCGCGCATGCGTACCAAAACAACCCGAGCCGCCTGCGTATGCGCAGAACTTTACCACGACCCTGCCCGATCTGCGTTTTTCTGTTTCGCGATACGAGTCCCCTTCCGATTTGTCTCGCGCAGGCATTTCAGATCAATCTGTATGCTACAAATAGACAAAAAAAAAAACTGCTATTAACTTATTGAACTCGTATATCTCCTCAATCTAAAATTCTTTTGATTGATCATGGACAATTAATGTAGGTAGTGTGTAATGATCTGTTTACTAAAATGTAATAATAATCTATATGTCGATATGTTGTGCATTTATGCAATAATAATCCATCCCGGTTACTTTAACATGTATGACATCTTGCCAATATTTCGAACATATTTTATATGATTACTCAGGTTTTAGTTCACACTTTATTTATTGTATTGTATTGTTATATATCTGAACTATTTGACATTGGAATTTAAATGCAACGTGAGGTTGACACGTAATTTCGTTGCGTTACTCATTGACAATAAAGTACTTGAATACATCTTTTTTTTTTTTAAATCGTCATTTATTTTTTATATGTAGGCTATAATAACATATGCAATGCTTAAATAATTCTTTGTATATTGGGAACTGAAAAAAGAAGTGCTATATGTAAACTAAACTAAGCAGTGATAAGCAATTAACGGTTACAATGAGGAGTATGACAAGCTTAATTCAGCCCTGAAAACAGAACGTACAATGACTATTTAATGCATGCGTGAACACTTTACGGCAAGCTTGGCTTTCAATACGCCTGCGCGCGCAAATCGGGTAGGCACGCAGATCGGGTAATGACAGCATTAAATGCATCTAAAATGGGAAAGTGTTGCCGCATGGTTGATTATGCAAATACATTTAACACGAAATGGGGGCTATCTTTTTAGAGGCTGCCAAAAACTAAATAAGTAAGTATCGGACGTGGATCGGGTCACGTGCGGATCATAATATCGGAATATTATCAAGGTATTTATATTTTATGTAGCACAAGGTCCTCTGAAGATTTTCAGTATTAAAATCTGTAACACTTAACTGTTACACTCAAAGAGGACACAGTATAGATTTAACGAAAAAGTACGGTATTCCAGAGAAAATTTCGCACGACACATTAGCTATTAGTTGGAATATCAGCTCAGAATTCTTAAAATCTCTGGATGTACCTGGCCCTGTAGTTTAGAAACATTAATGGATGTACTACATAATTTATATATTGTGTATATTGTTTTTGCATAAGTGATTTATTAGTAATATTTTAATAATACAACATTGGAGACATTCCTTGACTGCAATGACACTATTTGAAAATATAAACCTGATGGTCCCGAAATCTCAAGCTATACACTTTATTTAGGGTATATACACACACAAAACAACTACTAACAATAGAATCAAACACTTCCAATGGTAAATTACTTGAATTGCCGCTTCTGTCACTGCATTCTGGCGCTGTTTTCTAATGACTTTGATACTTCTTTCAGACCAGTTGTGCCCCAGAGGTAAGTAAAGTAATTACAGACAGCAATAATGCCACTTCTGTACCACAGCTAATTCTAAAGAAATGTACCAAACTATTACAAAGACAAGAAAATACCCCCTGCCAGAAAAACAGTGATTTTATACAAATTTCCATCCATCTTTGAACTGCTTATCTTGTACAGGGTCATTTAGGGGGGTGGGGGGGGGGTAGCAGGATTCTATCTCAGACAGCAATGGGTACAAGACAAGGGGGTTGGGGGCACCCTGGATGAAGTGTGATCACACACATACAATGGGCCAATTTGTAGTTTATAATTTGCCTAACACTGTATCTTTCTAATTTGATTAACAAAAACCAGAGTACTTAGAGGGAGCTATACAGCACAGAGAGAACACAAAAGACATACAGTACACACACCCAGAGCGGGAGCAAGATTCACGTTGCCACCCCAGAGGACTGAACCAGCAGTGTAATCCACTGACCACCACAGCAGGTCTGCTCGAAGTACAGGAAGAAATGTTTTGTCAACACAGTTTTATTTTATAGTTTATAGCTGCCACTAAACGACCATAAAACTGTCCAGTTTCAGATCTTTCGATTCCAGTGCAATATATTTCATACACGGTTTCATTTCCTGCATGCACGTCGCTTTTGATACTTAAAACTTAAGTATGTCACTAAGAATTACAAATATTAGAATGAAGCAAAACATTAACCGGATATGTCCTAAATTCACAGAGCCTGACTTTCAGTCTGAAAACTTACTGGAGTTATAAAAGGGGCCATTGACACAAAGCTGATCTTTAAGGCACTTTAAGTGAGGATTGGATATCACTCACTTGAACCTATGCTTTATATAACAGACAGAAATACAAAAGATAGAAAATTTAAGAACATATTACTGAGTGATACCATGCCTGCACTTTGGTAATTAAGCTTAGGTTTTCCCTTTGAAAATACATATATTTTGTCTTTTCATTGTGGTATCCAAGCAAGACAAATTGTTAAATGGCCAACGTACCAAAGTAACCTGAATCCATATCATCTCCTACGCACATTTATTGGCTGCTGAATGTTGACATTTAGGCTTAATGCATTCTCCATAGGAAGTGGTCATTTATTCAAATCAAACCCTGAACTCCCTTATAATGTCAGATTATGCTCTGTCTATGGCTAGCGGCTATAATTTTATATAAAATGGTAAAATATCAACATTAATAGGATTTTTTTATAACATAACTAAAAAGTACGTTGCTAACAGAGTACAAGTTTAGGAATGTGGAGGATATTACCGAAGGATTAACTGAAGTGAAAAACACCTTTTGAATACTGACCATTCAAAATCATGCAGCAGCATTAATTAATTACTCAGGTTTGTTTGTAAAACACCATGTTGTTATTTCCCGCAAAATACAACAATGCTATTGTTTCATAATATGCTTCGTAAAAGAAGGTATCCACTTCTGCCAACAGGAAATCATTCGATAAAGCAGACATAAATGACATATAACTTCTTAAAGCATTTCACTGAGCATTTTGCTTATAACTGACCCAGGTTAATTAAGGATTCTGCGCTGTTCCAAGTGACTCTCCAACCTTAAGACATTTAATGCTAATTATATATGTGCAACTGGCAGCGATATGCTTTTTGGAATCAGCTTCAGTCCCGACCCTGACCAGCATAAGTGGTTAAAAGAATGATGGATGGATAGATGGATGGATATAAATGGGGATCATAATATGTTCGAAAAGCGCATGGCGAAAAATCTGTATCATTCCGCTGCTGCTCCCTTTGTCAATATTAAAAAATCTCCAAGTATTTAATTACTCGTCAAATATTTCACAGCCATCAAACTAATATATAATTTTTTTTTTTGCAGAATCCACCTCAGTATTAGTGCTATGTGTAACCAATTACCTGCATTTCTATAAGTCACTGGCATTGCAAATGTGACCTTTCGTTAGGGGCTGATTGCGTGTTTCCAGATACGTGTGGATCAGTTTATGTCTGCAGAGCGAAATCCCTTGCTTGTTTTCTGACAAGCTGGCATGAATTTTAAAGACACTGTCACAGTCATAGAACAAAAAAAACGTGTTTCTGACATGTGTAGAGTCCCTGAGCATTTTCTGCTTGGCTAATGGCCCAATTCCTTAATGAGCAGAGGCCAGAAAAATGTCTTATAACTGCAATCAGGTTAAAAAAAAAAAATCTATTTTAAAGAATTCAAAATCAGTCCCACTGTCAAAGTAAAAGGCCTGATAAGAAGAGAGTTTCGCAGGAAAGTTGTCCCCCATTTGTAGAGCAGGAATATTGTTCTGAAAGAAAACCTTCGCTTGGGTGACTCATCAGAATTTGAATCAAATAACTCTCCATGCCCCTGAGGTGAAAACTCGGTCTGAATTCAGTCTGGGAACAATTTGACTTGATTGAGACACACCACGGAGGACCTGGCTCTCTCAGGTAAATCCGTTCTCCTTGACAGCCCGTCTCCCAAAGCCCAGGAAGTGTGACCTGTCTGAATGGCGATGCGGGCCCCCACATCTCACGCTGTGGAGTCAGGGGCATGTTCTCAGAAGTGCATTTTTATCACTTTCAATCCTGCTGCATTTTCAAAAACAATGGACAATTAATCAGTTAAAAACAGAAAAGGTAGCATTCATGTAAATCGAAACACAGACAAACACGCTCGGTAAAAAACAGGGTAAATCTAAAATGAGTGTTAATTTTGTGAAAAGCAACTGTAATTGTTACATGGAACCATGAAATGCATATATCTACAGTATAGGAGGAGGTAAGGATCATGCAGTGATTACGGTGTGTAAGGAGCATGCACTGATTACAGTGTGTAAGGATCATGCAGTGATTACAGTGTGCAAGGAGCATGCACTGATTACAGTGTGTAAGGATCATGCAGTGATTACATTGTGTAAGGATCATGCAGTGATTACAGTGCGTTGCTACACCCACCACATGACAAACCACCTCAGGGATGAGAACCTGAGTGCAGCCGTGTGGCAGGTGATACCTCAGCACCACACCAGTCCAAATGGGCCAGTGTGAGGTTTTTTTCCAGTGGCTGAAGTGCCGATCCAACCATCAACCCCCAAGTTATTCCCTGTAAGTTGGAGGACCTCCTTATAGTGCTGGATGTAGATTAATGTCATACATGCTGGTGCCACAGATCTCTAGCCTCTGAGACGCTGCTCCATCCAGCATAGCTGTAAATCTATATCTATAAAACCGATTTTAAAAGTCATCTCCACATAAGATCAAGCATATCCATTATTTGAAAACTTGTAAAACTATTTTATTTGTCTAGTGGCCAGTTAATTAGCATAAATATTTTCAGCTGGCTACATTGTGTACAGATAAAAGCTATAATGTTGCAAACAACATGCATAAATCAGAGATTTATACTTGTCACTTATGTATGTTTTCTGTGGGTGAAACTTCAATTTATCTACAGTATTTTCCAGTTTTCATAACGGCTGACAGCAACGGCAATAAAAGGACAAAGCTACGGGAAAGACAGCATGCTGCTCGCATTTGGAGTCAACAGAGGGTGGGTCTTCCTGCACACTGTTGCAGTGATGTGGGGACAGTGGAACCATGCATGGGAAAGCAGTGCTGAATGTTTGCCAGGATGCACATTTATGGAGACAGGTCTGGTTTGCCTGATGAATGGCAACTAGACTCTCGCAATTTCGAGGCCACAGAGAGAGTATAAGCAAGACAGCAGTGAGAAATTCCTCTCTGTTATTGAATTACTGACACAATCCAAGACAATCACACACACTAGAGCTTATTAAAATATACAAAAGGTTATTTAATACACCTTATTTTTTCTTTTTACCAAATCCAGGTAACCCTGATTTTTTTATGCTGCAATAATGGAAACTATAAAATATCTTGGTTGATTTGGGTATTTTGAAAGACCTAACAATATTCATTCTTGAGTTTCATGAAGTATCTGATAGTTTTTTCTGTGAACTTCAGACAAAATATGATGGAAAGGAGGAAATTTAGACTTGTTGTCATCAGGGGTTTTGACAAAACTGCAACCATAAAACTGCCAAAATCCAGCCAAATACCACCTATGTATATTGTATAGCACACAATTTCGATCTCTCTAATTTGCTCTGTCAAAACCAGACCATGAGCAGGGCAGTTTTTGACATAATTGAGAGACCCTACACTCGACTCGCTTACATAGTTTGTTGTGTTCAATAAGAAAAACTGAAATGTCACACCAGCCCAATCTAACACTTGAAAGACTTGGTCCTACTCGAGGATAATTGCATTATGACTTTCTACCAACATCTGAGATGTGAAAATGGCCCAGCCAATGTAATACTGGTCAGCAAATTTGTGGAAAAACACGACACAGCTGTAACTCTGAGGGAATCTATTTGGATTTTGTTTTGTTGTTTTCCAAGCTATGACTCTGTAAATGATGTATGTGCTACATATTGTGTGTAACCTGTATTGTAGCTGGGGAAAAAGATATCAATGCTAACTAAAAATGTCCGATTCTTGCCATCCCATCCAAGGTAACCCCCCAGCCTTATTCCCTCTGCTGCCTGGGATGGGCTCCTGTTGTCCCCCCCCCAACCCTGATCAGGATAAGCACTGGATGGATAGATGGATAGCTGGATGATGTTGACTGAATCAAAGTGAAAAGAAAGCACTTATCAGCCAACTTGTGGCTTTTGTATTAAATCAACAAAACATCACAATGTGCTCTATTTAAGCAGCGGATATGTTAAAGCCGCTATAGAGTTTCACTATAAGAAAGAAAAACATCAGGAACCAAGTGAAGCTTCACTGCAGACCTGGATTATAGTAAATGCACTGGAATGAACTAAAGGCAAAAATTCATCTGATTGTTATTATTTATAACTAATCACTGGTAAAAAAGGGGCATTTTATTATTAAGATTACGTTTCTTAGGTATAGCAGAGTGTTGTTTGCTGAGCTGAATACAATGAAATACCAACCAAATACCAGACAAATGCCACAATGTTGATGAATTTCACAATAGTCCCATTTTCTCATTGTTTCGAGAAACACTGGAAAACAGACTTACAATGCATCAAGCAGTGAGAAAACTAAAACAATACTGTAGTCTTTAAAGAAATTAATATCAAACAATTAAAGAACTGGAGATCGTTTATTACGATTGCATATGAAAGTTATACTTAATTGTTTTTATTATAGTGTGAAAGTTGCATTTAAACAGCTGTAGCTGCTGCTGCTTTCAATCATTCAAAAAAGGTTCAATTTACCGCTCTATGTGATACTGTTTTATACAACATCCCACCCAAATAAGTGATTTGGGAAATGCAAAGATATGGGAAATCACGATGTCAGGCAAATTCTGCATAAATATACGCAGTTTTATCTTTACTTAAAGCAAATAGGTGAAATATGTTTCAAGTAGGTAGTCTCCAGGGAAACACTACCAATCAGGACTGATCTACAGTAAATCAATAATAAGGTCTTCTATCAATCACTTTGCATGTAAGTAATCAAAATACTTTGATAACACTATAGCATATGATATGTGACATTGAATGCAACAGAATTAAATTATTTTGACTTTTGAATAGAAGCAAATTAACCAGGCCTAAAAACAAAGAACAATAAAATAAGTAATAGCTTTTCAATCTTCTTACTGGGCCTTTGCTCTGTCACCCGTCTCTGTGATGCATAAGTAAGGTGCAGTGAAGTGCTATTCATAATTTCTATAGTGTACTGTTCACCTCTCAGTCTGCAACTAACTTATTATACTGAACTGACAATTTTGAAATCCAGGAACATTACAACATAACAGTCTCTGGCACTCAATCATAGGACTTGGGCAACTCAAGATGTATTTTTTTTACACATGGAATCATGTTACTTTAGTTAAAGACTCCCACTTGGTCTCAGGCTGGACTACGTGCGACTCATACTGGAGTTGTGACTCCCTGAGAAAGTTAACTTACCTAAAAAGTGTGAGGATGATTGCAGAGGTTCTCATAACAAGCTTTCAGTGCCCACAGCTGTTTCTGGAATCATGGTTAAAATTAAATTTCCAGTTGTACTATCTAACTGGAACTCAGTAGATTGTGACCTCTCTTTCTTGAATCAAACTGTAGTCATGTGGTGCCCTGGGCAAGCTTCACCGTGGATGCCTCCCCCCCCCCCCCCCAGATGGTTTTACCTTCTCCTTGAGCCTTGGAGAGAGGGGCAGGGGGGGACATGCCAGTGTGCCAGTGGTGATTGCCAGGGAGCATACGGTAAGGGGAGGGTGGTGTGAATGTCTGGCTAAGTCAGCGCCCCAACAGAAGATGGCGCCCTGTCTGGCTACGTCAGCGCCCCAACAGAAGATGGCGTCCTAGGAGGCTGCTTGGCATCTAATGGGTTGACTGGTTTCATACTTCAGTTTGGAATCTACGCTGTAGGTTTGGCATGGTCACATACCCTCCATCTCAGTCCACACCTTAACCCAACACACATCTGCCCAGAAATGTAACTTCCCATTTTCCCCACAAAGTCCACACTTGGTCTGCGCATTCACTCGCTTAGGGCAAGTACTTGAGCTGCTTACATCAACTTAAGCAATTTGTGTCTTACATCAACATACATTGCTAAACTGTGTAGAATCTCAGTACGCTTGTCCTTAAATGGGGCAATAGCCTACATGTTGCTGTGATGCAGACTTCAACAACTGACTGTTTAGCTTGGTACACAACTGCTTTATGTTTTTATTGTGGGACAAGTTGTGTTTAGACAGTTTAGCTTTCTATTTTGAGACGATTGCAGTCATTCATGCTGTGAAACTAACACTGTTGAAGCTGTTCAGATATCGCGGTATGATCTTGCAATAAATATTGCTATATTTAGCCAAAAAGCCAAAAAACAGGTCAAAATAAATAAACTTCTCACAAATCCATCCGTGAGTAACTTAAAGTGGCAGTTCACCACAAAACTGATAAAAGATATGTTTTAGAGGGGCCTCCGTGCTGTCTGTCCATCTAGGCTGTTCTCTTGGGAGTTGCCAGGTTTTGGAGCTATCAGCTGTAGAAATGTCAGGCTTCTCTCAAATGTAACGGGTAGTAAAAGGCAATTCTTTCTGTGGTGTTTAAAGTGGCAAAAAAAAAACATTTGAAAATTTCTGCAGCAGTGTCTCATCAGAAATCATGTCCTGGTTACTGAAGATAATCCACAGACTTTGCAGCAAGCATTTTGGCGTGCGAACTATTTTCTTCTACCGAACTCCTCACACCAATCGTATCACTGCGCGGAAGATATTGCCGGGGTGTAAACGCTGTATCTTCTGCACAGTGATACGATTGGTGTGTGGAGTTTGGTAGAAGAAAATAGTTTGTACGCTAAAATGCTCAGTACAAAGTCTGTGTTCCCTCTACGTCTGCTCACAATTCGTCTACCACTCTAGCTGGATATGTATCAAAGATGCAGCACATGTAATGTTAGTCTTGTATCTATGCACTGTTTCCTTCTTTTGGGCTATTTTGTGCCGGTTCGCTTGGCAGTGAAACGACTGATAGTGCAAAGTCTCAAGGGAGAATAGTCCACTAGTCCACAAAGTCTCAAGGGAGAATAGTCCACCATTTATCTATCCTGAAAACTGTCGCTAATGCAAATAAAAGACATGTTGCTATAATTTAAAGGATCATATTATGTTGTATCCTTAAATGTAATTCCTGGAAATTCTGTTTTTATGGAGCCCCTACTTTTTGGGGTTCAAGGCGGTCGCCTGCCTTGCCTACTGATAATGCTAGTACCTTGTCAGCTGCCCATCATACTCTTGTATTTTAAAAGGTAAGAACCTGTACCATGGATGTTCTAGTAGCTGTGCAGTCCATTCTGGGAAAATGCAAAGGGGTCATTTGAGAACCTGCTATATGTATTACGAACTAAAAAGAACTTAAGTATGATACGGATACATATATGTACTACATATATTCAGTCAAAAAAATTGACCAAATTACAACAGGGACACCTGCAGTTGACTGTGATCTTCTTTATCTAGTCATTTAGATAACTTATAAATTTCTAGGTGTAACAAACATCAACAGAAACTCAGCAAGGCCGATGTACACAATCTTCAGGTGGTGATGTCCAGTACTGCAGAGGTACAAAAAGATGACATAATCAACTATCTACTTGACGCCACGTCATGAGACACGTGAGCAGTTTAAGACTTCTAAAAGTTCAGATGCATACAAGTATTTTCTGGCTGGTCATGTACACAGGACTAGTGTTTGGGAAATTTACGGAAAAGGTCACCTCCCAATTAAATTGAAGGTAAGAGTTTTATCCTTATGGTATTGACACTGCAATGTCTAACGACAAATAGGCAGTATGTAAAAGATTTGTGTGTAAATCAATTTTGATATAACCCTACGGCTGGGCTATATGGTAAATTATTTGATTATCATGATTTTTTTCACATCAAAAGATAATTATCATGATGTAATTCAAGCTATTATTTCTTTACTTCAATGCTCCATTTTTGCTTAAAATTGCCCTAGAATTGCCCTTAACAGGTTCACTGAAACAAATGGACTGCAATCTGAAATTTAATTATAAGACATAGATCATACAGATACGTCATACACAAACATGCGTTACTCGGGGGGCTGTCCATTCACCCGCCTGACCCTCACAATCCATTTACTCCGTCTTTCTGGGTCTGCTGGAAATCTATGAAATGTCACACATAGTGTATCACCTCTCCGACATCATCGTATTTCACAAAGATCAGTTTGAAAGCTAAAGACGGTGGTGCTGCTTTTTCTGCATTGTAAGACGTTGCTTTTGGGAAAAAGCTGTGAGTATGTTTCACTGCACCAATTTTTGCATTGTGGGGAGTTCTTCTTAATCGCTATGTCAAGGAAAATTACCCACATCAAGTTTTCACAAATATGAATTTGTGACAAATTATTCCAGTGGATTATTTGAAAGTTAGGGGGCCCTTTTGGGCCCTCATTGACCTAGGTTTTCCCACCCCCTGTTGGTGGCCCTGGTCATACATGCAGGGCACTCATATATATATATATATAAATTACTTTATGGAAGTTTCACATTTGGTTGTCTGTCTTAAATATGTCCACAAAATAGCTAGTCACCTACAAATTTAAACCCTGCAACAACTTAGAGCAAAAGCTTTGGTGCCTGTATTCTCAAATGAAAATGCGTCGTAGCAATTTATGCAAAGTGATTCTTAAATAAAGGTAATTTTAATAATCCACTGCCCTATTATGGTACATTGTGATACACGCTTTATTTTTACGTAATAATTAGCATTACGTGTTACTGAGCGCAGAATAAGTAACGGAGTGACTAGATATGTCTATTAAATCAAAACAATAGTGCTTTTACTTTTAAAAGTAGCCTCATTTGTGGAGCATTTGACTATATTTCTAAAAGAAACTATTGAAGATAAGTGAATATATAATATGATATGCACACACACACACACACACACGTATATTCTGTTCAGGAAAATGATTTCACAGAAGCATAAATTTGATTTGGAGATGCGCGTGACAGACAGGTAAGTGTGAGGTACGTCGTTGTTGTCACTCGAATCCTTATCATTTTAAGTAGCGGGAATAGATTTTTTTTGAGCACTAATACCATTTAACACAGAAGACGTAATCGCAGATACACAGTCAGTTTTCTGTATACGCATTAATAGACGTGAAATATTTCTAATAAAATGTACCCCTTATAGTTATTTCCATTTATGGCTTTTGCCTGTATTCCTTAGTTTGTTATTTATCAAGATCATTATACGTACCTTGTTATTATAGGTAATTCGATATCCTGTATTTAAAATAACCCTAGTCATTAAACTACTTTATTTTGTGCATTAATCGCAAATTTGCATAGAAAGCCGAACAGGAAAATAGCCAAACTTAGGCACAATCGATAACCCCACTCCCACGCTGCTGTATTGTGCTTTTATAGTTCGAAATTAAAATTAATTTTATAGATTTAAAAATTTATATAAGCCGTCAAAAATATATGACATGGGCGATACCTAAAATACAAACCCATTAACTTAAACATGGTACATTCTTGTCCTTACGTCGGAGGACTCTCATAGCAAGACCTAATCTCGGCTATACCTTGACAATGAAAGGGGGGGGCTCTTAATGAACTGATAACCCTCTCTAATCAATACGTGCAGTGAAAGGTTAAAGAATGCCTCAAGCTTGGGGAATTAATAGCTCGGACAAGTGTGGGTTTTACACACAGGTCGGCAAGCTCAGATATCTTTCGACTGCTGTGTTTAGTAAGAGTCTTCATTTTTAAAAATAATAATACTGCAACTCACTGACGGTTTTACACTACCCTCTTATCCTGAAATATTTTATTTAAAACCATCTACGTAAATTTACTGTTTGACGAACGATGCACATTTTACTTCACATAAAAAGCTGCATGTGCATGCGCTTCCTTTTTTTGAACTTAAATTTCTGATTTGATTTTACTTTTCTGACTATACTATTCTAGTTTTCGGACCGTTTTTTCCCTGTTAAGATCATTCGAGCCTGTATTTACTTTACTCGTTTAAAATAACAAGTTTAAAGTTTTTAAAGCCAAGGTAAACCCATGCACACTAGCATATCGACGCTTTATTTATATATTGTACCTTTTACCACTACCAATTTATATGTAAAATATATTTCATTGTCAGGGGTCTTCAGGGAGAGACACGCTTTTGATGGATCCATGGATTCATCTGCATGGCTAGAAAATTGTCCATGACGTAAATCTTTATATTTAATATCTCTGAACTATCGTTTTAAATCTTAAACGCCACATTTTTGGGGAGCGTTTAAGAGCTCCCTTCTATCTCGCTTTCCCCGGTTAAGAGGGTGTTGTGTCAAAGTCTATTACCTCCACTGGACGTCTCTCTCCCTTAAGTAAAAAATAAATAAATAAATAAAATATACGGCCATCAGTAGGGCCTCGCCAGGTCGATAAAGCTTTTAGATTTGGAGATGTTTCCAGGGAGCCCATTTCCTGCGGCTAAGAGTTGTTAATGGAGCTTAAGGAATTATCTTATGACTCTCGGGTTGAGAGCAGTTTATTTCCCCCCGTCCTGTTCCCTTGTCGAGGCTGAAAATGCTGCTGTCAAACTCGCTTAATGAAAAGTAACGCGCCGCTGATTACAGTTTTATTTGGGCCCTATGTAAAAAGTGCTGTTAATTTAGCATCCCCTCCTCTGTGTGTTTGAATTTGCCACGGCTGAATGATTTAGTGTCCTTGTTCAGCCAGCGCCCCCCCCCCCCCCTTGTCTGCCTCTGAAAGCCACTTCATTTTACAAATATATTTTCCAACAGTTCAGCTGGAGCTTCACGGGAAAAGTTTAATGGGTTAATTTAGCTCTTTTGAAGTCTCCATACCTTACAAAAGACCTTACAGCTATTTCCATTGTGAAATATTGGTGTTTTTCTCCGGGCGATTCAAGACAATTTCAGGAAATCAGTAGAAAATCGAAAAGATCACGCCTGTAAAGTTATACATCCTTTTTTGATTGTAACTCAAATTATAGCGGAGTTAAAATCCGTATAACTATTTCCCTTTCTCTTTCTTTCGAGTAGGTCTACTGAAAAATTCTATATTTGCGAAATATTTTTAGCAATATTTAACCTTACTTATGGTTCACTTTGCGTGTGAAGATTTAAACTCACACACATAGACACACACACACACATGCACACACCCACACACACACACACGCACGCACGCATACACACACAGAAGGTGTGGAAGGTCTCAATCGTTCAACTTTTTATTAAAATTCATCACCACAACCCTTCTGCAGAAACGTCTTCCTCTGGGAAATATACTTTTGCCATTACTGTCAAATACCTTTGACTCTTTATTTTGCCCTTTTTATCCAGAACAACTAATTCAGGTTCCTTTGCCCTTTTCACTCGAAGACGTGGCTTTTTTAAAGGCTCGCCCTGACGCAGATATCATAGGGTGCAGAGCCTTTAGAAATTGAGGGCTTAGCGTCAAAATGAAAATTTCACTTCAAATTATCTCAGCAGTTGCAAATATTAGCGACCTGGGCTCATGTCTTTGGCGTTTGACAGCTGGATCAGCTTAGAGGTTTAGATATTTCGATAATATTATCAAGGAGAGGAAGAAGATCGATACACTGACATGAATTATGACTGCATACATCCCAATTACAGAATGTTCACATCGGATGAACTGGATGAAACTGACTGCTCATGCTTTAGGTTACTAAACCCAGCAGTGTAAACGCTCATATAATTACTCGAGTAAAACAAACAGATGAAATACAGCTGCGTGTTTGTAGTTTTCAGATAATCTTTTACTTCTTATACTCCGTAAATAAAACTGCCTAATTTTCTACAATAAATAGAAAGATAATTATACCTAGCATTATTGAACCTAAACGCTTTCGAATTAACGTTATAAATTGAAATAAACAGTAATGCAGCATTGAAAAATGTTCAGATATATTTGAGGTGTCCCTGTAATCATTAGTAATCATGATCACGAACATTAACAGAACTATATTGTACTGTAAATAATAGAAGAGAATGACTCGCATTACAATCGCAACTTTCATGGGGCAAATAGAAAAAAACATGAGAAAGTAACGTCGTTTCTTCAAAAAGATGGCTTTTAAGATCAACATGCATGAAATAAGCACAATTTAGTTCGGTTTCTTAAATGTTAAACAAAAGTTTTGCAATAGACGATATATTTTATTGCGGAGACGTAAGGTGAATCTACTGGTTTCCAGGTGGATTGCCCTTTCAGAACCAAGGACAGCACCCCCATGTCACGCAATCAAACGACACGTGTGCCTCCAAAACAGACCATTTATTTAAGTGAACAATCGTTAAGCATACCCTTCCAGCTTTAGGAAACTTGTGCAATTTTGTGATACTTTTAACAGTGACATTTGCGAGTCATCGGTAAACAATGACAGAGCACTAAATAATATTAAGAGAAATGATTAACATTTGCATGCCATACGAAAAACAGATCCTCCTTTTGAAAACTTTTTTTTTCTTTTCTCGAATGTAAACGTCCAGTTATACAATTACATATTTTGCACGTGCGTTTAAAGGAAGAAAAATACTTTTGAAGAGATCGTTTTGGGGGAGTTTCGCCCGTGAAAACCCAAATGCACTTATGTATAAGTAATCCCTTGACTAATCACATACACTGGTAATCCCAACCTTGGATGCAATGTCATTCAGATAATACACTTCTTGCTTTGCCGTCGCAAGAGTGCATCCCAGAGAGAGTGCCGTCACAACAGTGCATCTCACATGAGATTTAAGTTTGTTTACCGCAAAACATCCTGTTTTGGCTAAATATCCACGTATTCCCGTTAGATTATTGGTGCTGTAGCGAAGGAATGTGCCCTTTGATTACATTGCTTCCAACAGAGCGTCCAAGTGTACCAGTCTCCAGTATTGCACCTTTGGTAGTTGTCCAAGAAACTGTCGTGTTGGTTAATGCTTGATTCAAAGTACTGTGTCTAAATAGCGGGTCGTGGAAGACCCCGTCTACCCAGTTTCTAAGAGTGGTGACTGGAGAATCCTGCTGTCTGTCAATGACATTAATGGGAGAGGAGGCTCCCGGAGAAGGTGGCATGGTTGGCTGACATCTCAGCATACATGATGGATACTCATTTTGGTTCAATGAAGTGGCGGTTTGGGCCAGCGACCAAATTCTTGGTTTGCTGTCTAGTATTTGGTGACCTTGCTGAAAGCATGTTTTCGTCTGCCTGCCGTTCGCCACGTCTTCCGCACAATCTTCCGAGCCTGTTTTCAGGCAGCTTTTGGTCAATTCTTGATTCCCTTCGAGAGAAACCGGGATTGAAATTTTTAAGGGCCTTTCCTTAAGGTGATCATTAGGACAATCGGTTGTCGCCATATGGGTGTTGACATTAAACTGATGTTTTAGATCACACTCGGAACTTTCTGAGTCAATGGTGTCGAAGTCTTCCAGGTCGCTCAGCTGTAGATCTTTATCCTCCCGACTTCGGCTTTCTGCAAATAAATGGAAACACACAAGACAATGTGTTTAAAATTTAATATCTTTGCGAAGTTGTTTACGTCTCTGAATTTATATTAAAACCCGCGTTAAGATCATAAGCTATACGTAAAACCTGGGTGTGTTGTAGCAGCATAACTTTAACCGCGGCACTCTTTAACATTTGGCCACCAGGTAATGAAAAACATTGCTAGTTAAGGTCAGCTAACCATCCTCGTTGTTCTCGGTTTTGATCTGCTCCCCTTGAGATGCCACCTCTTCATCATCGTCGTATCTCCTCTCATCGGAGCATTTGTTTCGAGGAGGCCAAGTCATCTTGTTCTCCTTCTTCAGCCTTCTCCTGGCATTGGCGAACCAGGTGGAGACTTGAGTTAGGGTCATCTTAGTGATGATAGCCAGCATGATCTTTTCCCCTTTGGTGGGGTAAGGGTTTTTCCTGTGCTCCTGAAGCCAGGCTTTCAGTGTGCTGGTCGTTTCTCGAGTGGCGTTTTTCCTTCGTGTTCCTCCATCCATTGATCCGTATCTGTGAAAGGCGGAAGCGAATCGAATACTACTTGTGCTTAATTACAAAATTACATAAATTACTATCCGCCCTTAAACCGGTTAATTCCATGAATAATAAAAATAAATACATGAAATCATTCGTGATATCCTCTGTAGTATTTGTATAGTATTTGCGTTCAAACCGTTTATAAGGATAGATTTTGAAAGATGAACAAAACAAAAAAATCTTTAACAGTATGAACACATTTGATATTTTCAATTCAATTCAATTCAGTTTATTTTTGTATATACCAGATATATGTAATTCATTAAAAGTGTAACCAAGATATTTTCACCCGAGAATTTAAATTATAAAACGTATTAAACTTCACATAGCCTACAGTACGCGAGATGCCAGCAATTTCGACACCTTTTGCTGCAAACTAACATCAGACATCCGAGGATAAACATTTGCATGTGACTTAACATTTTTAAAGAACAAAACTTAAGTAGGTATAGTGATAATTGATGCTTATATAGCAATTACAAGAGATAGCTTTTAGAAGTGAAAATTTTACATATACGTCCTTTCCCCCCCAAAACATATTTCAATTAAAATGGTCTATGTAGCTTTTAAAGATTATGTCTGTAGGCCAAGATCATTCTTGGTCAAGTAATATATTGCAAACATTGTGCTGTAAAATAATGGATGATGCTGTACCTGTCGTACTGATACTGCCCTAGGGACGGATCATAGGGATAGTAAGCGGCAGCCTGCGTGATCCCCGCATGCGCAGACGCTGTTCCGTCTTTTGTGTCAAACGTGCCCTGCAACAAAGCATGTAGTTCATAACGGCAAGTAAACGGCGAAAATAATAATCAAAGGTAAATTACAGGAGTCACAATACAAATGATCACGACACTGTTTTAACCTTATTCAGCAGTAATATCCTGCTGAATAACTAATTAAATCAAAGGCTTTGTTATTGAAAATTATACGTTCTTTTAAATATAGGCTATATTCTCAGCCCAAGTTATTACAAACTGAAACCTGCAGCATATAGTTTAAAATAGTGTATTATAAACAAATTAAATATGAAGAAATCCTTAAATCGTGCTTCTCCACACATATGCTCGTCATGTATGATATGTGCATGAGCCTAAACTAAATGTAAAGCAGTATTGATTGCGAATGCGATTACTTATCTGTCTTTTAATGTTTAGTCAATGCAGTGTGGTTTGTTGTCACCAGTAACATAAGCCATAATGAATAGCTCCACCGGTCCCTAAAAGGAGTCGATTTACTAGGCTGAAACTTCCCACGTTATAAACATTAATTGAAACCACCGTGCAACTTCGCCTTATACTTCGCGAGGTCTAATTAGCTGCGATATCGTAATGGATTGTGAGGATAAAGTGCAAGAAAAGCTTACCAGCGAGTAGAAAGCCGAGGCGTCGGTGCCGTAAGTAACGTAATTGCCATAGCCTTGGCTGTTTGTATACGGGTTACCATAGACGCCCAGAGCCGCAGCCGAGCTGAGCTCATGTCTAGCGGTGGCCAGCAGTCTGCTCTCATACACGGGGCAATAAACGGGTGCTGGGGCAGATGCGCTGACTCCGGAGTCCGAAAGAGCCCTGCCGCTAGACTCGCAGCAAGTAGTCAACGAATTTGTAGTCATCAGGAACTGAGGGTGAGAACACAAATCAGCTGCCGATTCTTAATAAATCCCATGCATATGACTATATAACCTACAGCACGTTATACGCACATATACATACGTTCACACACCTTCGGTAATTATGTTGGAAGTTACCTGGCATACCACGGTCCTAACAAATCGCAACTTGTCGCATTTCGGCGAATAAAACCCGGCACTTGCTTTAGCAAATCTTCAAATATGGTTCCGAACGCATCCATATGTGAAAAGGCGCGTGGGCTGTGTGGATCGTTGCCAGAAAACAACAGTTGATTGCTCTCCAGACCTTATGATGGCTCACATGTTCCCAAACCCCGCTGACATTAAGGTGATCGCTATGAGGATAAGTTACGTTCCGAGACATATCTTTCGCTCAAAGGTCAGTGTTTATTGCTTTGGCGTTAACTTGACCCCCTACGCCAAAACAGGTATCACAACAAATCAATTATATCTTCTTAGAGTCGCTCATTCATTGGCAGCCTCCGCAATCAAAACAAGCCCGCGGTTTCCCTTTTCTCGCATGCTTTTAAAGTGGATGAATGCATTAATATTCAATCGATGTCGTGATCAATCTTGCCTAAATGTAACCGAATGCTTTTTTGATAATCAATACCGGGAAACTTACCTGAGGTGCAGACGAGTACGGGTATCCAAACTGTGGGTATGACATGGTAGACAGATCCAAATATCCAGGAATGCAGCGAGACGGCAGGTCTCCGCGCTATCGCAGGCTTGCTGTGTTTCACTGTACCAATTGATTGGAAACCACAGACTCCTAGATGCTTATAGGGCGAACCAGAGTCCCATATTTAATTTTGCTGAGCTGCTTCTCCAGCGCTTTTCAAACATGCGTTAGTTGCCTTTGGTTGGTTCCCTGTATTCTTCTGAGATACAGTTGCATAAGCGTAACATAATATCTACGACAGGATGACCACTTTGATGTCAGAAATTCATATTTTGCTATATAAAAAGTACTATAAAACACGTCAGCTCAGATGCGGGTTGTTTTAAACACCGGTGACTCTGACGTCAGAAGATTCCTACTCAAAATGACCAGACTGTAACTTTAATATGCATTTCTCTGGATAAAACTCCAAGAAGCTAATGAGAACAGGGGAAGAGGGATTTTCAGATTTCTTGCGGGGCGTAACTGAATTAACTAAGGCTTTTAAAGATTCAACAATTTGGTTTAAATGTACTCCATATAATTAAGCTTACAGAAATGCGCCCACCCCTACCCACTGGTTGATGGGGAGCATGTTTAATTAGAAATTAATTAACAAGCAGCTACCTCACCCGCCCTTTTGTAGTAATTACTGTAGTTTCAAGTACAGATGAGACGAAAGAACAGAAATTAGTAAAGCAGAATTTGTTCACGATATAGATCTTTGAGATTAAACCCAAACCGAGTCGTATAAGCGGTACAAGATTTTATGATTTATATAGTTGTTAAAATTAGCGTAAAACGTCAATGAAGTATAGTTACAAAATACCGAACATATTTATTTGATCACTTTATAAGACCTTTATGATTTGATTTCTGCCATATATATATGTATATGCTACATCCCCCTTGTTAAACTGGTTAGCACTGGTCAGTGAAACGTGTAATAAACTTACAAGAATAAGAAATGCCAATATACAGTTTAATTGTATTTACTAAGGGTATCAAACCTACGCGTCAGGCTGTGTCTTAGTTCTTTGTCCCAAAATCTCGCATAAATAATTTTGCTTCTGTCTTTCAGCGCCCCAAGTTACCCGTTAAACCTGGAAGGCGTTTTTTTAATAACTTAAATGCAGGAGCTACTGCGGGAAGCTCTTATCCGTCTGGGTAGGAGAGGGGTGCCTTTGCTGCTCCGTGGTGTGCTGACTTGCTTAGAGAGTCCTGGGTTCAGACATGTGAATAGCCCCAGGGTCACACTCAAATTAATGATGATGTACTCCCTCTTTTCCCCAGCTGGAAGACTGCTTGCAAGAAACGAATCTGCCTACAGTGACAGCTCGATTGAGGGTGATTGATGACTATCTAGAGACCAGCCAACATAATATAATATCGGCCGCATAATTGCTTTGATTTACAGATGAATGTACTTGTCCTCAAATTAAGTTAGACTTTATAAAGCAAGTTGTTGGCATTTAGGGGAGTCGAGAAAATAATGAATGCTTTAGAAAATTAAATTAACTATGCAGTCCGGCGAAAGTAAGTAACAAAACAAAGGTACATTGGGTCAGTCGGAGGTCCTGTATCGCTAGCAATTTTAATCTTCATTAAATTAATTAATAACAACAACAGAATACCGCTCTGAAATATTGAAGCGCTAAAGACAGGTCTAATAATCATCAAGCCAGAGTAAAAATGCATGTAATTGATTACTCAGAGGTATTCATTGTTTATAAACATGCGTTTAGGTTTGTTGTTAATATACAATAAATAAGACTGTAAATCATTGAGGGCTATACGGTATGATTAACGTGTGACGCGTTTCCATAGTATTTGTCACTCATGAACATTTTCGTGACGTTAAGGCCAAAGGTCTCGGCTTTCTGTTTTAATGAAGGCTCCTATAGACAATTATCGTTGAAAAGACAAATAGAAAACTTCGTACATTTTAATAACTCAGACGTAGAATCGAAAAGTGAAAAACTCCTTTCTTTGGAATCGAAATAAATGTTAAATAAAACGTTAATATTACACAATTCTTAGATCCATTAGACCCTGTGCTGTGAACGTTTGAACCGTGAAGTATTAAAATGATAAAGTTGGTCAAGATGAATACGCTCTATCAACAACAATGGTTTTTGTGTAGACTTGTATTATTAAACCATTTGCTGGTGTAATGGAGTCCCTGTGAAATATCTGCACAGACTCATAAATGCTTGGGAATTAAATTAACCAGTGAAATTCCCTAGATTTTTCTTTTAAAAACAATAAGCGCTTCTTTGAAAACTGATATAAGCAGTCGGAATATAGGTTCTGTTTTCTTTTTTTCTGTGAGATGCATAAATGAGTGTTATGAGAAACACACACAGTCCGAATTTTTGGCAGTTAAAACGTATTTTGTTGTAGTGTGAAGTTACATCTGATATTAATCTTGGGTATCTTAAGTGCTTTAAATAACACCATTGAAAAACATGACTAAGGCTTGTCTCTACCTAGTCCAGCCCAGTTTAAAACACATTACTTGACCAGAACCGTACAAAGCTTCCGGGCCTGTTTTATAAACGGGCTCCCTCTCTGGGTTACAATACAAAAGTCGCAGATAAGCCACTACGCGGTTTTAAGGTCAAGCAGGAAACTGACAAGATAATTACTCTTTTAAATTTTCCTTAGTGTTACACTCGAGTTTCCTGTGAAGACATGCATTGTGAACACAGAAAGAAAAAGGCAAGATTTTGAATAATTTATGACACAAGAAAGTCGAATTTTTCAGTAGTTCATGGTCTCATTGCTTTTATTTTTGGCAAAGCAAATCGGTTTAACGGCATTTCAACACTGTGAAAGTTTATTAATTCCGTGAAATAAACGTCTGGAAAGAGTTCAGATGAGTTTATTTAATAATTCATCATTTTAAAAAACATGCGATGATTCGTTTGATTGATATTAACTTTTTTGCTGTTTTAGTCAATGAGCCGAGTTTTGTTTATTCTCTAGTATTCTCTAAATATTGCGTACAAGAATCGAAAAAAGTCACTTAATTTAAATAGCACAACAGAAGCATCCGTTGTTACTTAGAAATGGCAATGCAGTTACATATCATCTGAGTAATCTGCAATGCCGCTACCATAACGCTACATTGTGTACTTCATCGCAACATATTAGACGAAGTGATCTTCCTTCATCAAACCATAGTGTTAAGAAACAACATAAGAGAAAAAGTTTTTCTGAATGATCTGAAGATCTTGACGTGATGGTGAAGTACGTATAAGGACAGCGTTTGACACCACAGTCCAAAATGAATCTCCACGTGACAGGTAACGGGAAGATCAGCATTTTGACATCGACCCCCAAGCAAGTCGCAGGCTTTCAACTGTGTCACGGTGGAGCATAATACACTTCAATTTCATAAACTGCTTTCAGTCTCTGTAATAAAAAGTAACAGTGGATAAGCCGGTTCTTTATCAAAACCGCATCTGCAATACTTTGTGCTTCCTATTGTAATGAGCTCATTTTAACTGCAGAACGATGCTGTAGCAAACACAAGGAATCAGATGAGGACATGTATCACAGAGCTTCGTGTATTATTATCTTTCTGAAAGTAGGGGAAGTTCCCCCCTACGGATCTTGGCGTTTTCTGTCTCCATGCATAACAGTTAATAGCCAGTTATTTTCCGGTTGAATATCAAAATTTGCATTTTTATGTTACTGTTACTTTTTTTGTGAAGATCGCATTCCATTGAGTCTGTGTTTAAAACACAATTAACTGTTACACTTTTGTACTCTAACGCATTTTCTTGTTAATTTCTGCGCATAAAACTATAAGCATCTTCATAGTGTTATAATGTTTCCTGAACCCTTTTAAGCTAATGACTACTACTAATAATATGTATAATCCCAATCACAGCACCCTTAACCCTTACCCATCCCTAACCTTAACCATACGTAACCAACCCAATACAAGACTTTTGGCATTTTCGATTGCATTCACAGATGGTTATAAAACTGAGGTTATCCAAATGGGGATCTCAAAAGATATCCCCAAAAGTAGGGAAATTTCAGGTTTCACGACAATTTGGGGATAACTTGGTCCTCAAATGTGATTTATGCAAACCC
>JAODKE010000146.1:4284177-4298504 GCA_026779605.1 Mormyrus hasselquistii
GGAGTGGGGGGGGAGCCCCCCTCCCCCCCCCTTGGTGAGCGCCAACGGCGCGCGCCGGGGGGCAGCCCCCAGCACCCCCCCCCCCCCCCCCCCCCCCCCACCACTCCTAACCACCCGAGCAGATTGTCCACTCAGGGCTTTAATCCCCAAGTTACTCTTTATGCCTCAAAGTCCATTTCTCTGATGCATAGATCTCGTAACGTTAATGACGTTCAAGTGGTTTGGACAGTCGTAGACAGCTTGTTGAAAACGGGACCTGCCACATGGCTTATTTATTTATTCATCTTCCAATTGATTAATGGAGGAGGAGGTCAAAGGGCACACTTTTTCTGGAGGACCAGGAGTGCGCCTTTTCATTTCTCACTTCTGTGCTTCTCTAAACCTAAGTGAATTAAATATTTCCCAGCACAGTTTCAGAACTTGAGATTGTTAAGGGTGCTTTGTGTACGTAGTGGTGTTTCTAGGATACTTAGTGCTGGTTAAGGCCCTTTGAAATCGGTGGGATTCCTCTGGGGAAAAGCGAGCTTTATCGTCATTTATCATGTCTTTTTAATTCAGTGATTATGATAATCGTAACGTTTACAAGTGAGACCCTTCTGACACAAACGCACATATATGTTATATTTAGATAGCTCTTAAGTGCCCGTTTTGCTGAATGTTGATTCGACATTAATGTGGGAGATTTTTCTGGTTTTAATTGTCTTTTAGGGGATAAATATAAAAGCAGCAGTTTGAACCATCAAAAATATATAAATAGCGGTGGCTTGGAGTCCTGGAGGATTTTGTACCGTCTGCGGTTTCTGGTCTCGTTCATGTCTGACAGGAGATTAATGTAGTGAAGTGCAGATATGATCGTGTGGATTTATAAGCATACATGGTTATTGAGTTTATCAGTGACTTATCCAGGCAAATCAGACACATTATTAGGCAATATCTTTATTGATTATTAAATCATTTACGTTAGTTAAGTAGGCAACAGATATTTCAGAAATGCTATTTTAGTTTATAATAATCTCTTACGCTTCAGTTCTGTCTTTTTGTGTATTTTATTTCAGCTGATGGCCGGATTACTGTACCGGGCCTCCTTTTCACCCTCCCTAGAGGAACGTCCAGTAATGTCAATCTAAAGGTCATGTTGAAATCAAGCGTCGCCTGATGTCTGCTTCCTTTCCGTTTTATTCGAATAGCTTTTCTCACACTGCATCAGGCGGACAGAACGCTATCGGAAAAACACCGCTTAAGCTACGGCTCTCGTCGGAATGCTTGTTTTCAAATTAAACCGTAGCTCGACAGCAAATGATTGACAATAAGGTGATTCAGTGGAATGGTAATCAATCGGCGTGCTTTTTATACAGTCTAACACGAATGATTTCTGGATTTAGTACCAACGATAGGGATCGACATCAAACTAAGGAACGAATAAATGATAATATGGCATTTAGCAATTTATGAATTCACAAATTGTTTAGTGTTTCGAAATTTTTACATCCTCGTCTGTTTGTCGCATTAAAGCAAAGGTAAAAAAAACATAAAAAATACTGAACATCAGCTATACATGATCAAGAACAAAACAAAAAACTAAATAACAGACATAATTGTTTTATGGTATATATAATAAATCAAGGAATCTCGACCTCATCTTGTTGTAATCTCCTGAATTCTGCAGTTTTTTGGGGGATGACATCTGATCAGATATAAATCAGCCTCAGTGTCATTGTTAAATACCAAGCTGACCTAAACATTGTATTGTTGGCAAATGAATGGCAAATAAAATCATCCAAAGTTCTACCCCAGTTGTTTAAGATCAGCCATGCTGTTCTTTTATACATATTTGTAGAACATTGTGGTGAAATGGCATGACTGTACAGACACTGGGGAATTTATTTAATTAACTGGAATTGGAGATACCCTCTGTTTGCCTCCTGAAGCACTATTTTCTGAGAAAATAACACAGGAAGTAATACAGAAAGCTGAGTACTTAAAATACCGTAAGACCTTATTTAGCTCCGAGGCTGAGTGAGTTAGCTCTGAGTTTAATTAAACATTTCTCCCTTAAGATTTATTACTGTTGTGTTAAAACAGTTGTTCAGATTCAGGCTGCAAGGTGGAAATATATACAGATTACAGCAATAGGCACAGAGAGGTACTGATAAAATAGCATTTCTAGGTTAATTATGCCTTATTGTTAAAATATAATTTCCCTTAAGATGCATCTGTAGATAATATATGTAATTTTCACTTTAACTATGCAAGAAGGTACTCAAGCATATAATTCCTCATTTATCAAAAGGTCACATTTCACTTGTATTTGTAAAGGATAATAATCAACTGTGGAAAGGTTTCATTCCAGCATATATATATATATATATATATATATATATATATATTAATGGTGTAATTATAATAGACAATGTTTCCCCAATTTTCACTTCAAGATGTAGATGCTACAATGCAAAGACAGGTCGCACCAACAAATCACCAGGGCATAACTCTGACTTTCTGATTAATGGAGGGTCAGAGACCGGTAACCCGTTTTAATTTGATTCGACTGCTGGGTGAAAACGGCACTTTTAAGAGCTGTTTCCAGTGGGAAGCTGCACTCTATAATTCCCTTTGATGGGTCCACTGGGAAACAAGTTTCTCGCTATTCTGTGTCCACTCTAATCCCATCACAGATGAAAAGACGCTTAAATGGCTGCGTCACTCTGTAATAAAATATCACTCGACTGTTTGCCTGATCAATGAAGAGCAGACGGTGAGCTCGCCTGGGTAATTGTGCGCCATTTTGCTGAAATATTGGGTTTCGTGCTGTGAGAAATCATACCTTGGGTCAGGTTACTTTCTTTGGGTGCAGACTCAAGAAATCGGCCAGGGGTCCCATCCAAGAGTAGTGTGGAAGGAAAACTATATGAATGTCTAATGCATGTAAACGTCATGAGCATATAGCACTTGTTGGTATGTTTGGCACATTTACACAGTAATTCCAGACAAAAAAAAATCCATGAAAACTCTAACACCTTTTATAAATTCACATTATAAAAAAAGAGACCAAACCGAATGCACTTTTTGATTAAAGTTTTGAATTTTGAATGCAAGTCATTAAATGATCAGTATTTTGGCCCTTAATAACTTAATGAACACTGGAATGACAAAACATATGCTGGGCAGCTGGAACTAGATTTTGTTGAGTACAATTATATAAAAACAATGTGTTGAAATGTTAAATCAGATTAGCTGACTGCTAAAAACTATCAGGGTAGACACCTGCACACTTAATAGCAGCTGTTACATCAAAATGCATATAAAAATACTCGTCATTTCCACATGGAAGGTATCGCTAACTGGTCCCCCTCTACTCGCTAAGGTCAGCGACTTGTAAGTACTCTTTTATTCCTTTCATACCTTTAGTGTAGTAATCAGTTCACAGTACTTACATTTATTGACTTATCACATGCTTTCATCCAAAGTGACATAAAATTGAGAAAGCAGGGTGAGAAGGTCCCTGGGGCTTGTGGGGTTAGGGCCTTGCTCAGGGGCTCCAGGGTGAAGTCAGTCTGCCGGTCGAAGCAGCGACTTTCTGATTGTGGGCATCGAGTTCTCTCCTGCGGATTTACATACTGATATTTTCAGCTGTGGCTAAGATTGATGCAGCCAAGAAGGCAAACCCAATGTAGAAATATGCTGAAAATAAAAAGAAATATATGTCATATCTTTGGTGAGAAGTTTGTGGCCCAAAGTAACCCTGAAGATGAGCTCTATTAGCTTAGACGGCAAAGTAGTAACAAATTATAACATCTGTCATATTCATGGGTGTTGGACTCTAGTTAGAGTATTTAACTGAATGTTTTCCAGGAGTTTACAGCATCCAATGGTTCTCGGCTGCCAGGTTCACTCTTCTTCAGCTTAACTCCCCAGCAGTGGAGACTTAGGCCATTTGGGACTGTTGCAAAGTATTGCTCCTTAATACACCATATATAACTCAGGTATGGTTTTGAAGAAGCTTGCCACCAGCCTTTATAATCTGATATTATATGTTATTTTATATTATGTGGTATACACAATGTGCTTTTTTTTCTTGAAACTATTACTCTTAAAGAGAGTAATAGTTAATAAATACAATCTGAGAGCCAAAACGTTTATGTGTGGAAGTTCTGACTGCTTCCAGATCTACCCACATACTTACTTTCTGTTGGCATGGATGATAACGAACACCCTCATTGGAGGGCAGGAGATGGCAGAGACCTCCACCTTTTTTCTGCTACCATCCGACTGACATTTAATTGCCAGCCAGTCCCCTCCCATCTGTGACAGTTTTTGTCTCTCTGCTCAGGCAAAGTAAAATCATACAAGTGTTTAAGATTTTGTACCAAATCACACAGTCGGTCCTCAAAAGTTCAGCCATTCTTTTAGAATTTCTCTGTTGCCTCACATAGTGTCTTGTTTGAACTATTGACCACACTGCCCCCACAATTGCCGATGGTTCTGCTCCGTTTTATCCGTATCTGCAAGCATTCCAAAAACGTACAAAAATACGGACACACAAACACAGGGTATGGACACAAGCCTCCATCTGTATCCGTGTTTAACTTTGAGCATAAATCAGCCTTCAGGCAGCTATACACTACGGTGAAAAACGACAAAAAATACAGATATATATATACAGATATGTATAGCGAAAAGTATTTCAACCTACTTCTGCATTATAATTGAAAATAAATTTTTGTTTTGTGCAATTCATGATCAATATAAATACTCAGCGGGCAGTGTCTTTAATGGTTTTGCCACACTGTGTGACTAAGCTAGGCTAAAGCCTACTTCTTGTCAAAAAATTAAAAGGAAAACGAATTAAACTTGTCGGGTGGAATTTTAATTTCACTTGTTAAGTTTGCCTCTGTCCCCTAATGTTCAGCTGGCAGCTGTCTCGACTGTACAAGCTGTCTCTGTGTGCAAGCATAGTAAATTACAGTGAAACCTCCGATTGCAAGCATAATTCGTTCCGGTCTTCTGTTGAGTTGAGCTACTTTGTCGAGTTAGGCTACCGTAGTGCTAATCGATAGCCCTTACCCTAACCCCCCCCCCAAAAACACTAAAACCCTAAAACCCTTACCCAAACCCCTAAAACCCAACTTTAACCCCCAAACAGTGGAACTGCACATGCGTGAAAAGGCTCGATAGGTAGCTCAACTCTTCAGAACACCGGAAACGTGCGCGTAATCCAAAGTACTCGTATATTAAAGCGAATTTTCCCATTAGAAATAATGGAAACTCAGATGATTCGTTCCACAACCTAAAAATATTATTATAAAAATGCAAAATATAAATTAAAAATAATAATAATAAAAAACAATTTAACCTGCACTTTACCTTTGAAAAGAATCGTGGATGGTGTGAGGGAGACGAGAGTGAGGAGAAAAGGGTTATTTTGTAGGACGACTTTCACTATAACTAACGGAATCACCGCTATCTGTTGGTTTACTGGAATCTTTTTGTGCGACTTTAACAAGGAACGTATCCAATGACAGCCGCTCTTTACCTCCTTTTCGATTTCGCGGAAATGTGGACATTGCGTTGTCGTTAAACAGATTAATCGCTCACACTGCTGTGCCCTTATTCGGGTGGTGCTTTTCTATTAAATTTTGACTATACAAGTGAGGGACAATTACCCACAATCCCGCAGTGAGAGAGAGAAAGAGAACCATCGGCTCAGTTGTGCTCACGTGACGCTCGGCAGACAAAGTGTGTGCGTGATACTCCTATTGCAAGACCTCACTCATTTATCAAGTTAAAATTTATTAAAAAATTTTGCTCGTCTCATCCTTTGTTATTATTATTACTATTATTATTATTTTTTACGTGAGACTTTACTTGCTGTGGTTTATGGCAGCAAATTAGTGAGCAAATCCAATGGTTTTTTTTTTACCAGGTAGTTTCACACTAACAGTATTTACTAACAGAGACTCACCCACACCGCACTGTGCATAAATATCCGTTTAGTGCACTTTCATAATGTATTTCATTTCATTATCATCATGTATGTATACCTTCACATCCTAACATCCCTTAACAGCTGTAATTAATAACAAACAATGCAATTGTATAATCATGTAATGTTTGTTATTAATGTATATTAAATCTAAGGGATATTAGGATACGTTAAGGTGTACTTGCATGCTGCTTATGAATGTTCTATGAATGCATAGTGAATGCATTATGAAGGTGCAGTGAATGTTCTATGAATGCATAATGTATGCATTATGAAGGTGCACTTATTGTAAAGTGTTACCAAATATACTGTATACCTTATTGTCTTTATATAAAATAATGCAGCTATAGATTTTGAGTATTTCTCTTTTGGAAAGAAGACATTTGTGATTTGTTGTCTTTAAATTGCCCTCGATACACATTAGGTGTGTGTCCTGTGATGGACCGCCATCCCATCCGGAGAGTTTCCATGCCACGTGTCCTGTCCTGCCTGGGTGAGTCCTTGTTAGTCACCACAACCCTCTACTAGAAAGGACACTTAGGACAGAATGATGTAAAAAAATGAGTTTGGAATTCATCAATACCGGCCAAAAATGCAGCTTTGGCGTACAGAAGAAAGATGAAATCAGTTCACTGTACAGCCTAAGCTTCTGTTGTGTCCGGGCGTACTGGGAGTGAATTAAGAAAGACAAGCACTATTTAATTGGAGAAAACAAGGATCATGTTGGAGGGAAAATATATGAACACATGCAACAGAACAATGACCAACTTATGTCTCCGCACCCTACAAAGCAAGAAAAACTGATATGGAGAACGATCAGGATGCAAAGTTAATTGTTCTGAACTTTTTTCGAATTAATGTTCCAATAACTATATTTTTACTCATACAGTTTTTTTGAACTGCTGATGATAATGATAATAATGACTATAATGTTAATTTGTCTAATTACAGAACACATAATTTGTTTCCAAAAGGCAATAAACAACTGATTGCTGTGTTCAAGGACACGGCAACCTCTCAGCCTGACATTTTCACACACATGCACTCCTCTGTAGTAAAGGCCTATATCTTTGTACACTGCCATTGATCCACAACCCTTTGTAATGGACCCTAATAACTACTCCATTACCAGTGACGCTCTGATTGGTTTGTGCAGTTACAAAATTAACTGCAAAGGAACAAGCCTGTCAATATTCATTCTACAACAGAGATTACTTGTTATTGAAGAACAAAGGTGTTCCTTGCTTGGCCTGAACGCCTTAACTACTTGTCTCATAAAATTTAAGATAGCTATTGATTGGTTTCCTGCATTGTGCCGAAGAATCGTACACACACGCGCAGACACACAGCTCATGCAAAGAGAATGTATATTTCTTTCCGTTCCGTCGTACAAAGTGTTCAGCAACACGAGGCAAATTAAATCAATGAATTCATCCTAGCAGATGGGGGCTTTAACCGTCAGTTAGCCTTTAGATAATTGAGGCGTTGACTCCAGAATCATAAAATGGATGACTCGTTCATACATTTTACTGAAATAGATCGCAGAGGTTAAATAAATGAAATCCCATTTGTCAGCTGGTAATAAATGCCCCCCCCCCCCCATCAACAGCTCTGTTTGGCCTAATAAATAGAGAAGATGTAAGCACACTCCATTGATAGGGTTACAGCTTAATGAAATGGTATTTCCTTTGCTTGTTTTTGCCTCCTCCTGCACACTGTGATAAGTAGCAAACCAACGAAGCCTGTAATTACAATCTTACAGAGAACCAGGCCAATCTGTATATAAATCTCACCATCCAATTACAAGATGTAATAATTTTGCAGTCAAGCTGGTAATGAGGTCTAATACTCATGCATGTGATAATCCCCCCTGGATGCTGACTCTATCAGATGTTGGCTTTGTAATTATACTGGCAGAAAATCATTATTTCATGTTCAGCAGAAAAATGAGGTTGGTGGGCAGTTAATTTTCTCTATGCTCTGTGAAGCATGGACAAAATTTTAATGATTTAATCATTACCACTATCCTGTTTGCAATTGACCCGTGTTACTTGTGTGTGGAAACATTTGCACATTTAAGAGTCTCTGATACGTAATAAAGCCTTCCCAGGTATGCCTCTTTTTTTATTTCATAATTATGCTACAATAAAACTATTACTGTAATGGAAAGGAAATCGATATTGTTATGCAGCGGCACCATTTAACAGCTTTATGGAACATTAATCATATTTTTAATAGTCAATGGTTAACATTTCCACATTATTGCACACATTTTGTTGAGGAATTGCTTTTTTAAGCTTTGACCCAAATGGTGAAGAAAAGGTCAATAATAGCAGAAACGTCTAAAAAGTATTCATGAGACACAACACTAAATAGAAACACAAGTGCTGTTTCCTGCAAAATATGTGTGTGTGTGTATAATATATATGTGTGTGTTTGTCTATGTTTAATATATGTGTGTGTATGTGAGTGTGAATTATATATGTGTGTGTGTTTAATATATATGTGTGTGTATGTGTGTACAATGTGTGTGTGTGTGTAGAGAGAGAGAAAGAGAGAGTTTAGTGCTGATTAATATATGGTGGATATATGACATAAATTATGGTGATTGTCAATGTTGTTGCTTTGCTAGTGGACTGTTAAAATGATGACAGTAAGCAGAGAAAAACCTGTTAAACAAAAAGCATCAATTAAAGAGAACCAGATAAAAAAAAATTTAAACACGAGAGTGAGAGAGAGTGAGAGGAGTGTGTCAGAGGGAGAGCTGCGTCTTTGCTGCGCTCAGAGCAGGTGGATGCACGGGTGCTGTTTGCGATTCCTGCAAAGCGCCAATCGGTGGCGAGGGGGGGGATGTAGGACCTCTCGTCTTCGCCGTTTCCTATTAACTGTTATTTAAATGTTGTCAGTCAAAGGCCTCGCGTCTGGCACTCATGCCACGTGAAATTTATTTATTGAAAGTTTTGGTCACACATGGAAAGTTAAGCAGATGGTGCATCCACACAGATCGTCGGTGGGGTTGCCAGCAGAGCCACTCTCCCTGCCCCCCCACACGCCCCCCCTCCCGCCTTATATATTATCTTTTACGCCTGCCCGTCTCTGTGTGCAAGCCGCTCTTGTTTTGCCATTTTAAACAGATCTAATCAGTAGTGTGTTAAACAAGAGTGGATCTTTTATGCATTGGATGTTAGGACATGCGAATCGGCACTGTAGATCACAGGAATAAACAACTCGGCCTGATTCAATTACAACAGCCGGAGCTGCTTTTATCTCCCCGTGACATCATTTCAATCAAAATGTAAAATAATCCAATCCAATAGATGCAATGGCCGAGATAGGATACAGACTGCTGCACTTAGTCATTTAATAAAAAATAGAAGAAACGCTCCCTGTGACAGCTATCTGGAAGTTCCCATTCCAAAACTCTATTACCTTGTATAATAGTATTCAAAAGAATTGAAAGCAGGAGATTGTCTATTACTTTTTTATTAGACAAAGTTGTTATAGAGGATACAGCCTGCTGCACTTTTCTTCATTTAATTAACAAAAGCATAAAATTCTTCTGCTGGCAGACAACTAAATCTGCTGGCTCCTGCAACACCGCGGACCACACCGAGTCATATTTAGGGGACGGGGTTGGGGATGGGGGGTGGGGGGGGGGGATGGGGGACCCGGCAACCCCAGTATTAATAGCAGATTGTTGTAAATGTTTTAAATTATGGATTTGATGGAAATAGGATACAGGCCACTGCACTTTCGCCCATTTAATTAACAAAGCAGAAATGCACTTTGACAGAAATCCGGCACATTCTGGAGAAGAAAGGAATCTCTTTGAGTAATACTGTTTAGGAAAATTGAATGTAGGGGAATGTACAACAATGTTAATAATACAACAGGGCCTGAATACGACAATGTAATGTAATAGAAAGCAATTAATTCAGGACACAGGCTACTGCACTGTTTAGTCATTTAATTAACATAGGGTATATTTTGTGGTGGTCATATTATAAAGCTTTATACGCCCTGACAACCTTCAGATGATGTTTTAATAGCAGAGTTTGTTCTGGGATTTTCTCGAATATGAGTTGCAGTATCAGGCCAATAAAACCAGCTTTTCTATCACTCTTCTGCAGCTTAGATCAGGGATATTGAAAAACAGGACACGCAAATGTACAAACTGGACTGCATTTAACTGTATGGTATATCATTATTTGTAATGAGTCAGTATCATAGTACTAAATTCTGTGAAAAGTCATTACAATCTTCCTGTACAATGAACGTGACTTAAAAATACTGTCACTGAGCATTCATTCAGCCTGTATAGAGTAAACCTTATAACACCGGAGATATACAGCAGTTGCATGTTCATTCTTGTCTTTTCCTTGACCTCCTTTTTTTATTTGTGTACACGTTCTTCTGTCACGATGGCCCTTTGCTTGGCTGGACTATAAAGCTGAATCTGGTTCCATTTCTGACTGCTTCAGGGGAGAAGGAAGAAGAAAAAACACAAACGACAAAACTCATGTTTGCACAGACAAATTCCGGAACAACTTTCCTATTTCCGTGTTTTATCTTAAATACACTAATAAGCAGTTTAACAAGTGTCTCCTCTGGGTGTCTGAGGCCTTGTGGCTTCTACTGAACTTCTGCCCACTTGTTCCCAGAAAATACCACTACCAGAATGCAATAACAAACACGAGCGTATTCATTAAATAAAACAAAATGAATAGAAACAACAGTGTAAATCATTTGGGTATTATTATTACTATTTTTATCATTATTATTATTAACTAATTGTGATCATTTTAGACTTTATAAGGTGAGAAGTTAGGGATGGTCTTTTTTCCCCCAAACATGCATTTTATAATTCATCACTTGCCTTGACAGATGAGTTGTGCTGGGGAATATTAGAAAATGTCTCAAATCTAATATATATGCTAATGGTATGCCGAGACTGGGCTGTGGTGTGGTGGGCTTTTTAATCTGTCCTGACCAGTAAGGAAAGTGAAGGAGACAAGCCGCTGTGCTCCGCAATATACGATCAAACAGCTCAGGTCGTGGGAAGAGAAAAGTCAAAGACAAATCGCAGGTAGACAGAGTCATTTTGTAATTTAACAATGTTGTTAGTACAAATAACCGGCTCCTGGTTTTCAGCATCACCTGACACTGAATTAGTTTCATGCCTGCATTAGTCATTCATTTATATATTTTCTCTTTTGACATTTTGCATATTGCTTTGCACACAGATGCATAATAATTACATGTAAAGTCTAGTAGCACAGCTTTGAGGAAGACTTGACTTTTTTTTTTTGAACTATACAAAGATCAATAACATATTCATACCATGCACCTAGAATACTGTTAATCTAAAAAAATGATCTCTATTACCCTTTTGCCAGATCGTTCTGTTAGTTTTGGTTGATGTTGCACAAGTGTAATGTACTAAAATTTTCCTTTATAGAAAACACCAGTTTAAAATACAGGTGATAAAGAGTTTACAAGGTCAGAAATAATCCCCTTAACTCTTAATTTTCCTCCACCCCGACCGCGCATATGCGTAAAATAACTTTGTAATCTTTGACTTTCATTAGAATTTATGGTCAAAAGATCAGTAAAAAAATAAAACAGAAAACTGAATTTTAGTTTCCCTTCTTCTCAAAGTCTTAATTGCTACTCAGATTAAAAACGTGCTTAATTTCTTACTAAATTTGGAAAAAAAAAAAAATATGACTGGCAAATAAATCTATACATTATGTAAAATTGAATTTGCGTAATGTTGTTTGGTCATTTCCCTTTTTTTTACTGTACATTGTCCCTTCACGGACAGCTTACTCTACAAAGAGCAAGTTGAGATAGGCGATCAATAAAAGTACCAATTATTGTTATTTTTTTCTTTAGCTACATATTATATCTAAATATTCCGACAATTTGAAAGTAAGTTTGTTAAAGGAATTTTTATCTCTTGTTCTTCATGGGACAACAGATTATAATGTAAGACTGTATTATAAAAGATGATAACGTTTTAGTGTAATCACTCAATGCAGATGATTCCCTGCTCTACTGGAGCCTGTGATGAAGTATTAATACTGCGATAGCAGGTGCTTTAGTTTTCATAAATTATATATGCCAGAGATAACGCCTTTGTTTGGTACTCCGGATTATCGGATGGAAATAACGGCTGATACGGGGCACGAGTTTCTCAAATGATACTCTGTGACAATGTTATTTTACAATGCCAGGTCTTATTACATGGCATTGTGCACGTCATAATGTCTTGATGGGGGGGGGGGGGCTCGCTGGGTAGTAGTGTTGTTTCCCTTCTGGGTTGGGGGTTTGAATCCAGCCTCTAGTTTATCAGGGCACACCATTTTCTTTCTGTTGTCCAAAGACACACAAGTAGGTTGTTCTGCATCTACTAATTACCAATAGAACAGGGATTGATTGCGTGGTCTACATTCAGCCGTGTTTCGGTCCAGATGCATCCCGTCTACAGTGTAGCCATCCTTGTGCCCTGCTGTACCTACGATCCAGATGAATCTGACCAGGATAAGTGGTTTGAAAATGGATTGAGCATTATGAAGTTTAGTTATAGACTACAAAAGAACTGGCATTGATAATATAGGAATTAAGCATTTTGAATTTGTTTTCAACATTGATGTTTTAGGTGCGCTACTTTAAATAAAATAAAATAAAATATTAAGGGCTGTAGATTGTTTACAAAAAACATTAAACTCCTTGAAGAAAAACACTACTGTCATGCTATACTTTCCTGCATTCTCACCAATAATTTTTATCACTTTTAAATTAGTGGTACCATGGTGCTGACGAATATTAAGGCACGTTTTGACCATATTATTAATATGTTATTATTATTTGTAACATTATATTAACATTATCATAACGTTATTATGTTAATCAAGCCCTGTATTATATTCATGGTTTTTCTTTGTAGGACACAATGATTTCCCCTCACCTTTCACAGAATTACCTCTGCTTGTTCTTTGGTTTAATATATATGTTTTTTCCTAGCAAATAAAAAAAAAATCACAAAAATATATCATAACAACAAGGATTCATGCTACACAAAAACGTAAACGTTATTTTCTGGTGTCGTCTCAGCAGTACACCGATTCCTGGCACAGTTTACTGTTCAGGAAAGAGTTAAATCCCATAGCTGGTGCTCATAAGCTGAAAATTCTGTTAGTGCCCCGTGGGGTACCCATAAATACTAAGTTTGTACAGAGTTTCATGTAGTGCCCTTATAAACCATATTAGGTACAACCAGCAACTAGATAAACACCATCTTACAGACATTATGAGAAAATCAAATTGAATATAGTTGCATTTTTCTTTTGCTTGGAGGGACTAGAGATTAAGGAAATATTTGTGTGTCGTGATATGGATGCTGAGGAAGTTGGTTGGCTTTCACCGGATTAGGGGAGCCTATTTTCAACAAGGACCATTTCCGGATTTTTAAAACCTGTTCCTGCTTACCATTGCTACTGTGAAAATCCATAAGTCTGTCATTTTCTGGATGATTAATTGGACAACAGGGAAAAATTAGTGACCAGGCAGGTTTTAAGAAATTCTTATTTTATCAAATCCCTACATGAGTTATTTTCTAGGATTAACTTTGGAGTTCTTTGTGAATCTATGTGCACACACTTTACTACATCAGCCGTTTCAATAACATGTATCTGACGTTTTTATTTTCTATTTTTACTTCTTAGGGGTATGTCTGCCACCCCACCCCCCATCCTATACCTCCCCCCACATTCTTACATGCTGAGGAGTAACTGACACACTGACAGAAAATTATTACACGTCATTACACTTCTTAAATCACAATTTACCCAGCCTCTGCAAATTACTCTCTGGTGAGCATGCAGGGTAATGGAAACTGTCTTCCTCACTTACGTTCAGCTCTCTCATCTTCTGTCAGCTGAACCAATTGTCTGTGTTGGCAAGAAGAGAGGAAGTGCTGCTTTTTTTCATAATAAATGCCTCAAATTGTATCAACACATCATCTTGGTTGGCTTCACCGGAGTAACTTGAGCTGGTGGCAACATTATTATTTATTCCTAACAGTGGACTGCCTTTTCTTATTTTACACATTGATTTCATATATTCCATATATACACATTAATTCATATGTACACAACCACAATCACACATATATCATCTGTTTGCTAGTGTTTTATTCAATTTAAAATGAAAAACTGTAAATTACTTACAGGTCTATAATGATAAGATGATAAGATTCATCAATAAAATTGCAATTCTTTTTGAAGCAAGGAGTCTTGTAAGGTTGGTTGGTTTAAGGGTTTAAACGATGATGCTGAATATA
>JAODKE010000146.1:4318685-4333302 GCA_026779605.1 Mormyrus hasselquistii
TGGTTAGGGCAGGGTGGGGGTTAAGGTTGTCATAGTTAGCATTAGCATTTTTCCCATAGAAATGAATGAGCGGTCCCTGTAAGGATATGTTTACCCTACATGTGCGTGCGTGCGTGTGTGTTCACTAGGATTTACTCCTGCTGTTCTGGGTTCTTACCCACACCCAAAGCTTTGGGTAAATTAGCGTTGGTATAATGTCATTTGATCAGCGCCCTGAGATGGACTGCATCCTGTACATGGTTCATCTCATGCCCAGTGCATACTGGGATAGGTTCCAGTCTGGCCTTGGCCCAGCACTGGATATGTGGTTATGGCAAATTCCAATGGAAGATGCCTATTGGTCGATTTCAAGAGAATCCTACAGAAACACACATGCACAACTACACGTCTTGAAAGATGATGAACATGGTTTGAGGATTGGCCTTTAGTCTTTCTGCCCCTCATAAGCACTTGATCTCTGGCTCCATAAAGTTCTTCTGTTAAAAAATCTGTGATGACACCACTGCAGTCTGGCAGACTCCTCATTCCAGATAAAGTGTTTTTATTCTGCTGAAACGTAATTTTATCACCAAAATAGAAAAGGAAATATAAAAAATAACGAGTGAAACACATCCATCCAACCATTCATCCTTCGATCCATCCATCCATACATTTCCTGCTCATCTTATTCATGGTCACAGGGGCCTGGAGCTACAGGCACAAGGCAAGGGACTGAAATGCACAGTAATGTATTTCATTCAGAGTTTACATACACACACACACACACACACACACACACACACACACACACACACACATATATATATAGCATAATTTAAACCCTATATCTCACCTTAACTATAGTATATTATATGACATTACATATAACTATATTTCATCTAATCGAAAAGAAAAACCATTATTAATATAGAGGCGAAGTGTGAAAGCATTTGTAAGAACAGAAATTCATTGTTAAGATTTTATTGTTGTGCGATTAACAACTGAATAATGGGGAGTCTCATTTAAGGGAAATTTGGGGATGTGTGGCAATGACAGTCACAAATACATAACATGATAAAAGCATTTTCTTCTTTGGCCAAACAGGAATGGCATTAATAAATAAGCAAATCATGCACGCTAGTCCTGAAGGGATGATCGTTTTAAAAAACAGCCATCTAATTTACTTACCTCTGGGGCAGGTTTATTGATGGAAAAATGTATATAAAAACTGCTCTGGATGATCTACCTCCCAGCTTTTGTTTCCCATCACGGGGAGGCAACTGACTAAATAATTCAGGATGAGCAATAATCGGCATGTGTTAAAACTGGACAAGGAAGTACTTCATTTCAATTAGCCGTTTTTAAGCAACAAAAGAATGATTTAGCTGAAGCCAGGATACATTGTTATTCAGCTTGTTCCAGGCTTGTTTTATCTATCGTTTCACCCCCCACTCCCCCACCCATGTAGTTCAATAACAGTTCTATATCATGTTTTGTTTCCATTTTTTTTCGAGGATCGTGTTACCTGGAATCAAGTGACTCTCCAGGCCTAAACAGAGGCTCACATTATTCTGGGTCACTATGATCTGCCCAGCTAATTGGATCAGGTGTAAGCCAAGCCAGCCGGGTTACGACTTTTATGGGACACTTCAGAGTGCTGTGGCGGTAGCTGGCTGTTTGTGGGTCGAACAGCTACCCAGCTTGCCCAAGGCCCTAGCTAATAAAGATGCTAGTAATCATGATGTACTACAAGGCTCAAATTCGTCATGTTACTTTATTGCGGGGTGGTCATTAATGTTTCAGGCAGCTCTTAGATGCCTGTTTCAGGGATTCTGAGTTTAGTTTCCGTCTTGTCTGTGCACGCACACAGAAGGCGAGGAGGGGCAGGTCTGTAATTTACTTTTTAGTTTCTCTGTATCTTGTAAACTTGCCACTTAGAAGTTGCTAATGGCCGTCCATTATATACTACCAGTGTCACAATTATGAATTGTTACACATTGCACAACTTCCTTGTGAATGATTTACACGTCAGTGCAGTGCTGCTGTAAATCAAAAAGCCCAGATGTAAAAGTGATGGGAGTTTACTGCACGTCTGCATGTATCGTATGAAATGCTATACTGTGCATAAAATAAAACAAAGCATTATCTTGTGCTTGAAACATAAAAAAAGAATTGCAGCAAAGACATTGAAATAACAAATGACAAAAGAAATATTGAAATATTAATATATAAAAGCAACGATATTTTCCAAAGGATATAATGATCTGGCTGCATTAACAGTACATCAGATATACTCCTTAGTATGACAAAGGGTTTTTCTGTGATCCTGTGACTAATTTAATAAGAAATTTAAACATAAATAAGGCTTAAAATGTCAACCATGGATCCTGTGTGTGTTGGTATAAACAAAACAGTCAAAAGGGTACACAAAACATCCGTCTTAGTGTCTGCACTGAAGCCCCCTCACAATGTCACACTATTACAGGGCCAGAAAGGAAATTTGCGATGGAACGTGTCAGAATTTGTCACATAAAACGTACTCGGCCCAGACGAGCAGAAAGAAGGCAGCCCACAGCCATCTGCCAGGCCAGAACCCTTTTCATTTGCAAACTGTAGGTGCTGCTTTTTGTTCACTCAGCCAGATGATCACCGTCTCGGAGCCAGTCGAGTGTCCCCGTGTCGCCGGGACCGGGGAAGGTCAACAGATTGTCATGCTTTGGGGAGGAGGAGAGGAGAGCAAGCCGGACCCGGTGGGGTGGAGCCACGGCGACAGCTGCTGCATCCTGGGACGCTGCTCCACTGTGGCCTTTTTTTTTTTCTTTCTCCGGCTTACAGATGTGAGAGGCAGCAATAGCACCTTGGCATTATGGGCAAAGGCACCCCGGCATCTACCTTCCAGGTACATTGCAGCATCTTCTAATGACTTTGCCAAGTGGAGCTGTAACGCAGGCAGAGGATGCAGGGGGGACAATGCCTGGCTGGAGGTAATGGCGAAAGGACGGAGAGAGAGGCAGGGAGCGTGTTACTGCAGAGCTCGGCTAGCAAAATCACCCCCTCCGTCAGATCACAATTTTTTCAAACTTTTCAAAACAGTTCGGAATTTGTTTTCCCGTGCACGTGGTTGTGTTTTACATATATATAAATTCAATTTCAGTAGTGCATCACACACATTCATACACATTTTTAAGTCTGATGATACGAAATAATGTGGTTTACACAGGCCCCATTTGTATTCTGGATTTAATTTTAGATCAGCTGAACTTTTATATTTGTAACAATCCGCCATACTTTTAAATAATAAAACAATTTGATTGGCTATGACTGTTTTTAAATAATCTTTAAAGTCCCCAAAGATTAACACAATTTAACATTGTGAATGTCTGTTTACAGGAGAAAGTAAGTATTAATAGATCATTAAAGGTCTTTTGCTTTAAGGGTAATTTGACACGCAATTTGCAGTAAAATGTTTAAACGGCCATTTAAACGGGGGGGATGATATGTCTTTTTAACAGCTTCCTGAATCTCAGTCTTACAAACCCAGCTGGCCGACTGGCGTTAAAAGTGTGTGGTTCATTCAGAAAGCGCTTTAATCAGGCCTGCGATCATGTGAGTAACCGGAGCGGGTTCGATCTGGCTCCCCACTTATTAGCCTGTAGCATTTCTTAAGGAACTTTGATTAATTGGGGTTAGCTACTCTATATAACAAGGTCAGTACTCCCAAGCTTTCACATTTGTTTCCATTTACATCAATTAGACGTGGGGGGAGCTACAGGCTAAAGGAAAGGTGTGCCTGCGATCCAAGTGTAAAAATAGCAGGGAAGGGCACGTAGCACATTTAATGCAAATTAGAGTTTAGCGGTGAGCAGCCCTGACGCCCTCATTCTCTCACTTTCTGGTTGAAAGCTAGCGGCTGAATGACTGTGGAGATTCGCGAATGTCTGAGAGCTTTATAAGCGCCTTGGAAAGAAACTGTTCGCCTTAAAGCATACTTTTGATTTTGAAAACGTGTTTATGAAGATCTACAACGTATTAGCTTTTATTTTTTAACAACTGATTTCATACAGCAACTTAATGACACTAAATGATATGTCACCATTCCTAAAATTATTGCAACTTTTTTGATGTATTTTGTAAATGAAAATTTAATGATAAATAAAAAGCCAATCACAATTCAGCTGATGACTCATTAATGCTGAATTGTGGGAAATGGTGTGCTAGAACAGCTGCAGCCATTTTGAGTCATGCTGCCAGAAAAGACCACTAACATATTAATATAGCGTGTTTAGCCAGAGGAACGGTTCTTTTAATTTGCCTCTGAATGCATACATATTGTCACACCAAGGTGGGGAAGGTAAAACTTGTGTTTCACGTTGGGGTATAGAGAGTTGACAAAAGAAAAAATAAAAATATTAGTCCACCTGCAAGTTTCTACTGCACTTTGATCAAATTGAACCTGATGACTGGAATGGCTCCAAACTGCTAACATGGTAAAATTTCCAGACAGTGAGTGCTTTCACACTGCAAGGACTTCTTCAGGAAGCAGAACCTTTTTCCGGAACCAGAAAATACCACAGGAACTCAGTCCAACTGTAGTATTTGATACAGTTCCAGAACCCTTTTCTAGTACTATTGGGGAGGTGCTTTCAGTGATAGTTTGCTGGTTGCTTAACAATAAGCACTGGTACTAACTTGGAAGTTACATGGAAGTGCAGGGAAAAGAGATAAATTAAGCAGATTGAATTTTTTTTTGTTTTGTACCTTTTTTGTAGGTACAAAAGTTTGCGTCTCCATATTGCTGAATCAGAGAATTCAATCATTACCCAACACTTTTGCCTAATATTGATGCTGCCTGCAGTGAAAATTGCTGGCACTTATTAGCAGAATAACATCACACCATTTTTAATTCTGTGGAAATGAAAGGTCAATTTGCTGGCCAGATTTTTCAATGAATCATAAACATGTCGCAGTCGTATAAATAAAATATAAATAAAAGGCTGTGTCTCATTTTTATTGTGATCAACTCCCCTAATAACTAACAGCACGATTTGTTCCTCCTCCATTGTTTTGCGCTGCTGGTGTAATTCAGTAATGCTATTATGTGCAAAGTTTATCCTATAAGCTTTTTGCGTCTCCCGTGCTTATTTGGTCACGAGCTACAAAAATTCCTGGTCAAGACGGCCCAGGAACTTCTTCCAACCAGGGACCAGGTTCTGGAACTTTGGTGTGAAAGTGCCCATCGTGTCATGAGAAGGTTGCCAGTTCAATCATCTGCCTTTGAGCAAGGCCCTCAGACACGTTCCAGGGGCATCTGGTAAATGACCTGACCCTGTGCTCAGACCCCAAGCTTCACTCTCAACTGTACACATGTGTCTCAATGGATAGCACGTTGGGATATTTGAAAATAAGTATTCCAGTGTACCTGTACTCGTGCAAATGTAATTTCATGGGATGACAAGTTGATTATATGGATGATTCACTAAAGTGTCAGGTGATGTATGGGTTACAAAACTGCTGACAATATGGCTCTCGGTCATGTTTCAGAAATTTATTACAATGGGAAAGGAAACTGTTATTTGTGCCACAGTGTTGTTACTGGGTCCCCAGTCAAAAAGTTTCACCCCTTCAGATGTTTCCAAAACTAAATAAACAGCTAAAGAGTAGAGGCAGAAGATCCTAGCTAGCTACCTGGTTAGCAGAACATGCTGCTTCAGAATCTCCTATATAATGAAGACAGTGTTTGTGGCCAGTAAGGGGCCCTGAAACCTTGGGGGGGCCCTTGCAAATTCATAGATTGAGTACTAGTAAACAGCACCACTGCGCTGGAGCAAAATTCAGTAAGCACTGTCAGAAACCATGCAAGGCTGCCAAAACATTTATCGCGGATGTACACAGCTGAACTCTGTCAATACCGGCGACTGAAAGAGTCCGCGATCAGAGATAGGGCTTTAGCTGGCATCGGGGACCGGAGTTTATCAGAATGTTTACGATTCGATCTGGGCCTAATGATCTCAAAAGCAAGCACAAAGGTCTGTGAAAGTGTGCAAAAATGGGGTGGAATGGCCAACTGTGTCCCAATCTGCTTATACAGGAGGGGATGGAGCAAACAGAGATGCCATTGCGTTCGGAGGAAGAACAGCAAGGCAGGCGAGCAAACGGAGCGACACGTGCCACGGAATCCAGGTTTGGCCCTGAAAGAGGCGGCAAAATGCCTGAAACGGATGAATGTCATACAGCGTTTCAGATACAGTCTGATGTCTTTGAAAGTGACTTTTTTACACCAGTTCCAGCAATAAATGAATAGGAAATGTGTCGATGAAGCAGCAAAATTAAAATGGTATAAAACAATAAACTGTTTTTGCCCAGCTATATTTAAATTTCCACCGGGGCGACGTTGTATTTGTTGTGTATCATATTACAGACAGTAACATGGAACAGGCCCTTACTGGGAATCTGAGCGCTGGATGACCTTCTGACACCTCACACCTCATGTCACCTCAGCTTTGGGTACCCAAGTGCCTGGGAAAATGTTGATGAAAGCAATCATGTCATCATGGTCCCTCCCAATTACAGGAAATGAGAAGCTAGTTGCAAAATTTTTCTTTTTTTCTCTTATTGTTGTGGTTGAGGATGTTGTGATCAGAATGCAATACTGTCCTTTCAAAAATATAGATTTTTAATTACATACCAGTTAAAGCCATTTTTATTTGTCTGTAAAAGTAGTTTTGTTAAAACAGACTTAAAACTTGTAACCAGCCGGTAATGATGGCTAGATTGCAGTAAACTGGCAAGAAATAATTAGCTTTATCAGACAGGGCTGCTATTAGCTGTTGAATGACCATTACAGTTATGCAGCAGACTGGCATTCCCACCAGAGTGACTCTGTCTTCAGCTTCCTGCGACAGGCGGCTGCAGGCCCTACGTGACCCACTGGATAAGCTGTCATGGAAATGAGATGAACATTTTCATTCAAAAATTAATAATACACATCCGAAACTGCATATATGCATGGCTGTGTTTGTGTATTTCCATTATCCATATTGTTTCATTCAAAAACTATTAAACCCCCCCCCCCCCCCCCCAAGATTTACACTGTGGGACAATACTTGTTTCCACTGAACGCTTTGTCTAGTGTTTCGTATAACCCTTATATAGGTTGCAGGATTTTTGACAGGAAAATAATAGCCTACTGGAAAAAAGCTTGATTTAGATATACAGTTTTTAGACACCGTAATATAATCATATACTTTTATTTGCTCAAAAATTTAATTATTATTCATTATATAAAGCAAATATAGCAATAACAATTTTACTGTTGAAACAATGTGAAGTCGGACTGATACACTTTCTAAAACTGAAATAATAGATACTGTAGGTTTCAGCAATTTCCGTATCATACTCTTACATTTCATGTTCTTATATTTTTGACACCCACCAATTACTGTACATTATGTAGAGACAGAAATGGTAGCCTAAGAAATATTCTAAACAAGGAGTTATTAATACATTATTTTTTTGAATATGTAGTCATATCTTATATTTTATTTCTGTTTCATATCTATTATTTTGATATTCCCTTGCCGTTTTAAACGTTTGAAGTGTAATAGTCATCATTTCTCAGTTAAACAAACAAAACTTGAGTAGTATTTTCCATCCCATCAGACAGGGGGCAGTCTTGTGTCAGTTACACTTGATAGTTCTTGTCTAATTCTTGTAAATCAAGTTTTAATGATGACACATTATCGTGGTTGTAAGTTTTTCTCTGGAGTAAATATGTGTTTCTGGGTTACTGGCTCCCTTTTTTGGATTTCGCACTGTTTTGAAAGCATGCAATCAAATGTTCAGTCATTTTTCAAAAATTAATTTTGGGTATGTTGTTTTGTGACTAACTTGCTCAGTTGTGTATTTAGCCTTTTACTTTTCTTACTTTTATTTTTACACCATATCATCCTGCTGTCCAGTAGTGCTGTTTTTAAGTACAATGCTTAACATTTTTTTTATCTGCACTTATTTATTTTTTAAGTATCTGCACGTCCAGCAAATAATAAACTACATGAAACACAATAAATATACAATTCCTCAACCGACACCCAGGTATGTTCTAATGCAATAGCAAGACAATAAAAGCTTGACCACAAAGATACCAAAACCAGATATGATAACAATACAAGGGTGAACATGTGTTTTCAGCTGTGGATTATGACAGAGCAGACTTATTTCCTGTCCAACTACACTTTAAATTTCCTGCTCAACACTTTAGTTTTATTACAATGATAATATGATAAAAATCTTCAGTATCCAAAGGGACAGTTTGACAGTAGTAACACCAGAAAAGACTGATAAGCGAATCCCTGTGAACGAAAATAGTCTTTTTTTTTTTTTTTTTGCTAAAAAGATTAAGCAATAAAAATCAGAATCGTATAACAAAACGTAAGGAATAGAAAAGAGGGGAAAATGTTTTAAAGTATTGCATACATTCTATAGTCTATTGTTCCTATATTGTTCTAGAATTTTCTTCTTGCTTCTTATGTAGCACAAGGTGTTGCCTTTGGTAGCACTCTGTGTCATGTCAGGTTTCACAGATCATTAATATTTATATAATTTTGCTGTCGCTGTATGTTTCCGGATGCACATTACAAAAATAACGTGCTGCGGGGCTTCGCGGATATCGTTGCCATCATATGGGGCTGGTACTCCGGTAGTGGGGATTTTAACAGTCAAGGGCAAAGGAACATAAGAAAAATGTGCAGAGCTCGGCTTAAGCCTGACCCATCAGTTTGTTAAGCAAGAGCAAATGTCAGCACAATTGCTTCTTTTGTCTGTCTTTTCTTCCCCTCTGACAGTATAAAGTACAGAAAAGGCAGTTCAGGGGAATGGTGCAGTTTGGGAGAATCCAGCACAAGATCTAATGACCTGAGCAAAATTTCAGATGCTTTTTTTTCGGTTCGGATATATAGCTGATTTCACGCCGCTGAGTGTGTTATTGCGATTATTGCGATTATTATTATTTGCCGTCATATAATTTTTGCTTGCAGGAAAAAGGTTAAAGATATTTTTGGCAGGTGATCTGAACTCTTGACCCTAAGGTGAACTCGAACCCTTACTGGGGCAAGCCACAGAGGTGCCAATCAACAAGAATATATATGAACTTTTTCCCCTCCTCCTCCCCTGCCTGAAAAGCGTTTGAAGGAAGTCTGTAATCAGGTAACATTATCGACATGAATGGACTGAGAGATAAATGCGGACTGCTGGCTTAAGGTTGGTGTCACAAGGCTATTCGCCCATTGTGATGCGCCACAGATCAGCGGGTGGGATAACATGGGTAAGAGGCGTGAGTGTGAGCTGCAGCGGTGAACGTTTATTTGGCTCTCTTGGCCCTGAAGCAAAAGCAGCACTGAAGCTTTCATGCGCACACACACACACGCGCACACACACACACACACGCAGACACTCTCTTAACTCGCACTCACACACCCCCAGCTGATTTTTTTCCCCTGAAGCCGTTGACATTTAGCCTGGCTGGATAATTGAGGAATAACATTTGCGTTACAATTTAACATGACCTCTGTCTTTACATGCCTTTCATATTACCTTTCTGAAAATGGCTGCTGACACCCACTGGTGCAGCCAGTAGTGTTATTGTGGGCTCGTGAGGAGGTGGGGGTGGGTGGGGGGGAAGGTGGGTTTGCGGGGTTGGCAGTGATGGGATATTGTTAATGATATAAGAAAGGGGAGCTTATTATTACAATGGCACAGTCAATGTCAAGAGAAACCGTCATGCCCTTTTCATTCTCCGGTGAGCAACTATTAAGAAAAATGTATTAAATGGGTAGAGAGAGTCTGAAGACCTGACATGAAGGCCGGGGTAAAAGCAAAGGTTAATGAATTGACTGTTACTGGTGCGTGAGGCTTAACATGGCCTCATACACAAGGGGACGGAATCTAAACTGCAGCACTGATACGGCACGTTTTGTGCTGGGTAGAACGTAATCTGTTTCTAGGTATGCATAGCTGTATTTAGATACGGTAAACAAGGTGAGGCTTCTTGCCTGAGCGCCGTGGCGGCGGAAGGTCTGCCTGAGGACCCCGCTGTTTCATTTCTGTCGGCATTTCGGAAGTGCGAAGTCAAGCGCCTGTAAGTAATGGGATTTGACAAGATTCACCAAGCAGTGTTTTTCATTGCTTTACAACCAAAATGGATTTTTCAGGTAATTGTCGGCAAAGGAGTTTCATATTTGTGTCAACTACTGCTGTATGTTTTGATACCTGAACACATACTTTCATGTTCTCTCGAATTTTCTTCCGCCAGACTTGACGGTGTCGAGCATTTGGCTCTTCTTCAGCGACAAAAAGTTCACACGAGAAAAAGGTGGTTATTCATTCAGTGAATTTACGTGGCCATGAATACAGGCTGCAGACAACTAGTAATTTATTTATTTACCTTGAACTAAAACTGCTGTTTTCCATGTGTTTTTTTTTCCCTATGGATGTGAGGCTTGGGTTTTTTATAGCCATAGAGGGATTGAGGTGCTACGACGAAGGGATTAATATACAAATGCCATGGGATAACAACAGCACCTACAGTAGACCAGTAGGAAAAGTTGTTGTAGTAATAATGCCACATAACTAAGGATAATGCCGTTAATAATGCTACATAACTAAGGATAATGCCGTTAATAATGCTACATAACTAAGGATAATGCCGGTAATAATGCTACATAATTAAGGATAATGGCCTTAATAATGCTACATAACTAAGGATGATGCCGTTAATAATGCTACATAACTAAGGATAATTCCGATAATAATGCTACATAATTAAGGATAATGCCGTTAATAATGCTACATAACTAAGCATAATGCCGTAGAGGGTCTAGCGTCTTTCTTCAGTACCATGTATCACGTTAGATAGCTAATTTTGGTAAGGTGAGGCCTACTGCCATCTCTCATCTTAGCCGTCACCCATGACCTCTGGAACAAGGAGAGGGTTGCTAAGATACAGTCATAGTTATGACCCCCATCACTTAAAATTAAGGGAGAGCAACACAATGAGGCATGAGAGTAAAACGTCAAAAAGCAGATCGGATGCTTTTTTTGAAGGTGCCGGAAGTGTAATTTTGCTGATTAGATGCAGCAATGGCTATTTGTTTGAACGGAAGGTTAGCGTGTTAGCTATTCAGAGGTTTGAGTTACTTTATGTACTGCAAAGGGCTTCTTGTGAAGATGTTTTTTTTATGATAATATTACTTTCTAACCCTTTTCTCATGTCCCAAAACTTGCCCCTCTTTAACAATAAAATTTAGCAAAATTCAAAGACAATAAGCACTGTTCTCAGTCTTAATAGTAGATTTAAAAATAATATTAATTGTGTAATTTTTTTTTAAAAAGGCTTCTTTACTAGTTGTCCAGCTGTAGCATGTTTTTCTTCTGATGTGTTTTGAGCCTTTTGTGGAAGAGTCATAATCAAAGATACTGTTCACTTTTCTAAATGTATTTCATTCAATAAAATAATGGGCTCTCACAAACTTTTGTAAAAGGTCTCTGTAAATGCCATGCTTTAGGGCACACACACTTATCATCTCTATTGTTCTGAAGGTTAATCATATGAACATTCGGATTTTCTCCATGGCTGATTTTTATTTCTGTATTACCCAATATTTTCCTTGTTTGATTGACGGCCTCACAATGGAGGCATTATATCTGTTCATTGTGTGAACGGTATTTATACTGTAGCAACAACCTTACAAGGTTTGCTAAGGAAACATTACCTTCATCTGAGACGTGTGGCTATCCAATTATCCCGTCATTCATAAATTTCCAAATTATCCGAGTGATAAAATGAAAGTGAATTGGTCCTTTTTCCCCACAAAACACCATTTCTGCATGTCATGTTTAACAGCACATTTATTGTTCTAAAGACTAATTCATTTATGGCATTTTTTCTCCCTCGCAGTTTTTTTTTTTTGTTTGTGTTTGTACTGTTCATCCTTTCATAACTAATGTTTTCTTATTAGTCACTTGTGACAGCTTTTTTTTTTTTTATTATTTAGGATCAACCTTTTTTATACTCATTACCATTCATCTAATGCCGAGGTGCAGCTCTTTGTCAGGGAGCCAGAGCAGCTGATAAATGACTGAAGACTGACTGGTACACTTTATTAAAAAGTAATAACAATTTTTGTAGGCACCCTTCATGTCGTTAGGGGCTCATGAATCAAAGGACATTGGCTGTCCCCGTCTGATAAATGCATCGTTTACCAGCTGAGGAGTTATTTAGGACTGGCTATTAATTTAAATCACATTTATCTCCTCTGAATAGTGGATAACTGTGATAGGACTGAAAATAACCAGTAGTGCTGCTAACTGCACATTATTTATTATAACCAGCTGCAGTGTTGAGCCCCTTTATTTAAAAAATACATGTAATAATAATAATAATTATAATAAAACAATTGCTATACTCTAAACAAATTTGAAATGGAAAATAAATGTGTTTTTTTGGTGTCTTTCAAGAAAAGATCTTGTAAAATTCTTTAAAAAGGATTTCTCTTGTTTTTCGAGATAAAAAAAAAAAACAAAAATCTACATATAAATAATAACTACTGCTGACTGATTGGTGTGTATAAGACAATGAGGGTAACTTTCTGTATTCCGGATGAATGTAAGCATTTGTATGCAAATGCATAGGACTACAGAACTTTAAAATAGTAAGTAAGCCTTAAATAGTAAACTGATTCAAAACTCACTATTACAAAACAGATATGAATTAGAACTACCATACTATATATTTCTACAGCTGTTCACACAGAACACCAAAATTAAAAACCAAAATTAATAAAAATTCATCATCCAAACACTTATAATGACAGCGTACATACAGCACAATTCTGTTCATTTGCTTTAATCTGCTTATAAATTATTATTTGGAAATACAGGTGGAGGCTCATTGCCCACAGAATTTACATTTACGGGGTGTTACTACAGAATATAGCATACACAAAGCATTATTACCAAATATCATGGAGTATTACTATAGAATATTACATCTGGTACTTTGTTTGTTTGTAATAGACTAAGATTCACAGTTGCAAACACCACGTAAAGAAGTAACTTTTACGTCATTGGTCCCATTAGTATAAATCACGCAGTTAGTATAATCCTCAAGCAGTCCTTCTTTATGTTCATCTTGAGGACTTCGGTGGGCTTACGTTTTGTTAAAATCTGCGAATGAGCAGCATTTTAAAGTGACTCTTGGGTGACCTTCACGATTCATATTAATGGTTCACCCTCATGAACACGGCCAGCCTCACATTTCCTGTTAGACCTGATTTAAAATTAATTAAATGGAGATATGTGAGTGTTTATGCTCTTGGCCTGGTGTGTATTTATATACCCTATCGTGCTTGCCTAACCATTTCCTGGTTTTCTTAAGATACACTGTCAATTTAATCATAACAGAATTAAGTTACAAATATCCCCCAGAAAGTTGTGTTTCCAGTAAAACATTGTTCATTTCAGAGCTTAGCACATATTTTTCTTCAATTAGCCTGCACATATCATATATAGAAATAACTTTAGATAGGCGTGCTTCTGCTTTAATTAATTCCTACATTCTTTTTCGAAGAATAAAATAGCATAATCCCATAGGAAATGTTTATGTTGTGTGTTTGATATGATGTCAATATAAAGTTGTTTTTTTCCATCTTTTTTTCATGTTTCTTTCTTTATTAAAAGCACTGGACACAAATATACTTCACTCTGCAGAATGAAAATGGACTATATTTTATCCTTGATTTATCTTCTGTCAGAGCAGGAGTAATATTTGTAGCTGCAATCGCATTTGAAACATTGTATTAAATTAGTGTATCTGCTATATTTATATAGCATTATAGTTTTGCAATGCAAAATGAAAGCGAAAGCAACTGAGTGTATAGCAGCAGCAGCCTGCTGGACGCGTCTGACTTTTATAACCCAGTGTGAATGATCATTGACCTCTGAAGCCAGAGAAAATGACAAATACCCACGTCCGACGTGTTCATATGTCACTCCGGAGCGGGTGCTGAGTGGTGGCTCAGAGCCGACACCACTCTCACGCAAAGTGGACAAGCTTGCGGGTGTGTGTGCGGGCGCGCGGAGGGGACGGCCGAGACAGAGACCGATGCCTTGTGCCCCACACCTGCTGCCCTGGCACAGGCCCGCCAAACCCCGGGACTCCCCCCACGCTCAGTTCCATGCTCTGTCTCGCTCACTTTCTATTCACAATATACTTCCTACCACTGTGCCAGGTAACATCCAAATAAACTGACCATTAATGCATCGGCAGTAATAGCTACAGTATCTTTCGTCATCTTCACTTTCGATTGGCGTCCTCTGTGTCCCCCTTTCTATTTGTATATTCTTTGTTTTTATTATCTATCATTATGCTACATTTTCTCCTCCATTTGTATAGCTACTAATTCATTATACAATAAATGTATATTTTTATTACTGCATTGTTTACCATACTCTATATTCCGATTATTGTGTTCGTCATTGATTCACTGTGCTCTGTGTTCTCTCACCTTTGGGTTTTTGAGAAGTGCTGTATAAATTACACGTATTATTATTATGAAGATGATTATTATTATTATTAGCAAAATAT
>JAODKE010000146.1:4339381-4356717 GCA_026779605.1 Mormyrus hasselquistii
ATAACATCAATTCATTGTGTCAGTCACATAACACCAATAATATGAAAAATAGCAATCACGCCAAAATAATGCAACGCTTCTTGGAGGTGGTACACAGAAGAACTTTTAGCTATCACACTACATTTTGTGAAAGACGTTCCATCTGTTATTACATTGATTGCAGTTCATTGTCTTTCAGTCACACTATGAACACTTACAAATTCCTGGTCCGGCATCGTCGCTTACAGAATGTCAGTGGCTGAATGTCAAACCTTCACTCCTGTTTGCACCCTTGAATCATTCCATGAATCAGCAGCATTTGTTCTCATTTGGGCTCTCCGGCATTCATTTTTACAGTTTTATTAAAATGGGATCAGTTACATCAAAGGCAAACATGGCAAAACAAAACTGCAAAGTAATGCATGCCAGTTACAGTATAATTCACATGGGAATTCCATATAAGGCATTATTTCTGCTGGGGAAATGGAAATATTTATCTTTCTGCTGGGGGAGATTAAGCTATTTCACAATCAATAGAGCAGTCAGAATACATTTTTACTGGGTGAATTACACTTCAAATTAAGTGTTGGCCCAAGTAAAGCCAATTGGAAACGAGATAAAATATCCAAGACCAGCAGTGTGACAATTGGTATATTTCCAGAACATGCAGATTAATGGGGCTGCAGGGAGGCGACATCTCCACTGAATATCGGAGGCCATTATATTATCGTTTGTCGGCACCGTGCTTTAGCAGGAACAATTGATTATCTTTAAACTAAGGGAATCTTAATCTTGCAATGCGGGATATTATTTTTTAACTGTGTTCTGTTTCATTCTAAAATATTTACCACTTCAGAATTCAATTGCAGCTTTATTTATAGCTTATACTCATGTGGTGTGGCGAATTGGAGGGAATTTCTTTATCTTGATAAATTCAGACAGGCTTATTAAGTCTTTTTTTCCCCCCACGCATTTCTAAGATTCTCCGGTAGCAGTGGATATTGTTAGCAAGAGAGAAAATAAAAATGGCCTCAATCAGAAAAATATATATTTCATATGGTAAGGTAAAGAACGCAGTGTGTTTACAGTGTGTCTTTGAGTGCACTGTAAAAATATTTAACAATAAAACAAATTCATAGTGTCAGGAGCATATTAATGTCATTAAGTTTCACAATGCAGCTTCTTGCCTTGGCATTGAGATGTTGTTCAGAAGTAAGACGCTTTGGTCTCCTAAGAAAATGAAGGTATCTTAGCATCCCAACAGGTTATTATTTTGCAGTTTTTCCAGAAAATCCATGATATTACACTAATGTCATACATTATATAGCAAAGCAAAGGTGACATTGCTTCACTTCTTTGCTATTTACATTTTATTTACTTAGCATACACTTTTATCCAAAGCAGCATACATTTTTGGAGAAGGCAGGGTCCCTGAAGGCATTTGGGATTAATGGCCGTTCTTGGGGGCCCAAAGATAAAATCAGTCTGTTGATCCTGGGATTTGAACTGATGACCTTCCAGTCGCAGGAGCAATGCCGCGACCCCGATCGTATCAAGAGTTGCTGCGGCTACGGTGTAGAGTTCTGACCACTAGGCGACCACTTTGTAGATCCAAGCGGGTGACTACAAGCACGTGTGTGTTGAGGCAAGTTGGTAACTGACAGATGCTGACGCTTATGCAGCCCACTTGATGGAGCGGAACACGGTCCCACATTTGGCGCAAATCGGCACCAGTTACACAGAGAACGTCCTGCTGCTCACTCTAGCTGCACTCAGACAGGTGTGAGTCAATGTGGGGCCCCTTCAGTGTCTCAGCTAGAAGATGCTAATCGTGGCAACCGGGAGAAGCTACCATGCTGATCGGTAAACGGCCGCCAGATGCGGACGACGCCGACCGAGCGGAGAATTTTGTCGCGCGCGACGCCTTAATTCGGGCCTACATTTCAGGCAGTGGGTGAGCAGGGACACACAGGGACACCAAGCTGAGATGCGGGGATTATCCACCGATGTCATCAGACCCTGTGCAGATAAGTCCCCTTCGCATCCTGTACTCTGCCTAATGACCTGAAATATAAATGAAGCATGAACTTCCGGCGCCATACATGGATTTACGACTTGTGGTGACACAATGTCTATGGGGACATTTCCTGAAAATAATCAGAAAGTTTTCTTCTGCAAGGAGACGCTGATACATCCGTACATTAACAGCATTTTCCCTCTTCATTTAAACATAAAAACGTTTTAAATAGACAGTACATCGGTCTGATAGTCATTCGCTGTTGCTTTGCTCTCCGTAGGTAATGTGCCAGTGGTTTGATCTACACATTCAAAACCAAAGCAATGTGAAATAGAGATACGTTATTCAGGCTGATGGGGAAAATGGGTCATTTTCATATATACCATTTTACTCACATGTATATAGAGGTTAGAGCAAAGTTTAGGGTCAGACAGCAGGCTCACACAGCACGTAGCACCGCTGTAGCAGTAGGGGTTAAGGGCCTTGCTCAAAGACCCAACAGTGATATGAATACTTTATTATCTATGGGATTTGAACATCAATACAGGTCTATAACCCCATACCCAAAAGATGCACCTTTACAAACCTGTGGGGAAATTGCATTTCAAATACAGGTTTATCTATTACCTGTTAGCTATTCAGCGTATAAATAGAGTTGCCAACAAAGAAAAGCACCATATTGTTTGATTGCACACACAGTTGAAGTTGGACACAAAGCATTAAGAACTGTCTACATTGTAAGTGAGTATGTGTACACATAGGATTGTTGATGTCAAAGAAACACATTGATATTACATTGTGCTGAAGTCAGATCAGTTACATTTATTTGCATTGTAAATGTTTAACTGGTGGACATTTTTCCCCAGGGCCTAGCTTACATTGCACAATGTCTTCATTGTATGGAAACCATTTGTATCATCCATGTCAAAGGAAAAAAGCAGTTATGGTTAATTTAAAAAATAATAATAATATGCGTATTCATACTAAGTTCCTCAGATGTCTCTTTTTCCGAGTTTTATAGTTTATGTGGGTCCCAAACTAAAGCTTTAGCATTTACCATGATCGTTAAATGTGCTGTTCTCTTCTTTTATATTGAGGATTCCTCTGACACTTTCATTGACATTTACAGCTAACTTGCCATATTTACAATCAAAAGATATGGCAGCCAAGCCATAACGTCTCAAACCAGCATTAAACTTTGATCAACTGATCATCAATTATTTAGGAATTAGTGTAGAGACCCAGCTGAGTGTCCCCAGGACTCTTCAGTGCCCCTTCTGTCACAGGTCCAAAGGAAAGAGCGATTTTCACTAAATGGTACGGGAAGCCACACTAATACGCCCACATTCCAAGGTTTTGTCTGCAAAATTGAACAAAAATTTATTTATTTTAGTTAGTGCATGGGACACTGGCAAATGATGGGAGGCCCTAATTTGTGTTTGTTTTTGTCACAAGGAGCAAACATCTAGCGTACTGAACAAAGGAAGGGAAAGAGAAAAAGCTGCATCACGTGGGATTAGCGCAAATGTATTTATTCCATTTCAACTCAGGTTCCGCAGGTAAAAGACAGACATCTCCAGACTTAAAGCAGAGGGAGGGGATGCAGTGAGAAAATAATTCCGAAAGTTGCCAGGCTCCTGAAAATCTATTATAGGCATTAGACAGCTCGGTTGGCAGGAAGCCCAGCTATAATGAATGGAAACGCTTTCTCATGAAGTTGAAGTCTTGCATTGCACAGCTGATCTGCAAATTTTAGAGAATGAACAAAAAAAAAAAAAAAAAGATTTTCACCTTCAGAGGCTCTCCAGTCCTGATTAAATCCATCAGCAAAACACTCAGCGCTGTATCTTCCACACTAATGCATTAGAGGGTCTCAGCCTTGGGTTTCGGACCCGACTCTGAGCCAATAGCTCACGCAATGTTCTGTCACAACCAGGAGGACAGCGAGGGCTCACTGACGTTCACGAACAAATCCGCCGAATTATAATAGTATGCCGTCCTCATGCATTTGAAATTGTTTGAAAAAATTGATGATATATCTAAAAACGCTTTTTCAGGTGATTATTACATAATGCATATATCAGGATGTGTCAGTCCTTCACTCTCTGAATGACACCCCGACTGTCAAGTCATTGTACCCCAGGATTACTATCACCATGGGTCACACGGCTTGCACAGTTTAAAAACACCGATGACTGGATCGCGATACTCAAAGAAACAACTTTTCTCACAACTTTGCTGCTTTAATATTATGATTTATTGAAAAGCATTTCTATTAAGACCCTTCCCCAATGAAACGCTTAGTAGACTTAAAAGGCAGGCAATCAGGCAGCTCCGAGTTTAAGGACGCAAACTCCTGCACAATGCCAGTTTTAATCTCAGAATGCGTCCCTACTTTACCCTTGAGGAATGGCTTTCAACTAGCTTATTCTTGTGTATATTTGAAAATAAACAAATAAATGATCAGTCAGCATAAGAGGTGACAGTGTGATTGTTTTTGCTTTGAGGACAGCAGAACACCGTAGTAATAACGGTACTATTAGCATGCTGTCCATGTCACAGCGGTGCATTTAGCTAGTATTTACAGCGTGACCTTGTGAATCACACCGTCACTTTATGACTTAGAGGCTTTGCCTGCTCACTTTCTTCTAAGGATCTGATAGTCATTTAAAGCTCACGTCCAATAATTTGCGGGTTGTGTTTTTTTTTTTTTAGAATACATTCATCATTATTCCCTTACGGTCTTTCAGGCACAGCAAGCTCAATGGGATGGTGTGACCTTAAAAAAACATTGTTGAAAGTTATTTACTGTAACAGTGATTCAGCTATAGGTCTCATTCAAACAATTCCTGGTTTATCATTCAATAGTAACTTTAGGTCACTTATACACCAGCCTCCCAAGTGGTGCTGCTCGAGTAATACAGTCTCACAGGTTTGTACTCAGTGATGGCAGATTGCCACTGAAGAGGGATATTAGCCCGTTTCTGAATTCTGACACCACAGGCTGACTAGCACATTAAATCTCAGAGCTGATCAAGAACATTATTTTCTGGGTCAAAATGTAAAACAACTAAATACTGTATGTTTCACAGTAAAATTTCACTTCTGAAAAAGTTTACCGAAAAAAATAAATAAATTAAAATTAAAATAAATATAGAGATGTTGTCTGTAACAATGTATCTCTTGTACTAATAATCATCTATTTAACAAAATGTGTCTGGTATGAAAAGTTTTAGTTAATGAAAATTAATCAGACAAGCCAAGACAATTGATTAAGTCCAGTAAAAAAAGAAGCATTGTCTCATTTTGTATGATTGTATACATCCAAGAATGCAAACCTATATAATATTGTAATCCTGCATTTTTAGCAAGATGTTCTCAATGCACAAAGTTTTTCTTCATGTTCATGTTAAGTGGCTTTTGTTTCTTTTTATATTTATATATATATTATTTATATTTATATATATATATATATATATCATTACAGCCTGTTTTTTGTCAGTCATTATTTTCAAATGATCCCAATTTCTCCAGTGTAGTGAAGACTTATTTTTAACAATATCTTACTTCTAATACGCAGAGTGAATTAACAATACCCCCAATACTGATAATAAACGCCGGAGTTTAAAGTTTACTTAATAGTGACATCAACATGTCATGTGGATACAAAAGAATTATGTGAGTAATCTCCATAATCTCTGTGTACACTCCTGCACATTGCTGTGTGTTTTACAACTCTACAGCTGTTTTGATGAAAGGATTAATTATGCAACGGCTTGAAAACGCATTTTAGAAGTTTACAGTACTACACAAAGCAGTATCTGTGATAACATGAACACATCTGAATCCGTCTTTTTAAAAGCATTTCAAATAAATGTATTAAATCATATTCAAAGCTAAATACATGGTGCTATAAAGAATGCTCCACGTAGGGGACTGGCAACTATATTTGGCATTATGATTTGTAGACCTTCTTTGATGACTCACATTGGTAAAATATGACGCGATTTCTCTGAAAAGAATTCGCCTGGCTCTAGATGGCAAAAGGAAGCAACGTCAGGTGGCTGACTCCGGCCCTGTTGTTTTCAGGATTCACAGCTTCCCCCCGAGACCATGCAAGAGACACCGCAGCTAAAGCTGAGAAAAGGATGAATTTACGATTCCGCAACCACCTCCCTCGAGCAGGTTGAGCCCGTCTTGGCGTGACCTGGGCCGAGCCAGCAAGTTGCATGCTGGGAATGCTTCTGGGTGTGGCCACAGCTGTCGTGCTCTGTCTATACCTGCCTCCCGTGTTGACGACGGAGCAGTAAGACGCGGCTGGGTTGCCCTACACACATGGGGAGACTGGCGCATTCCACACTGGCACGGAGATGCTTCTTGCCACTGAAGGAAACCTGGCGACTCCTGCATTTTCATAAGCCGCTGAACTCGATTTCCTGAATGTGCCCTTCCCTGCCTTACAACTAGGCTTGTTTTTGCGGTACTGTCTGGTTTTAAGGGGGACACAGGGGCCTTTTAATACTCATGACCCCTTGAGTAAAAGTTCCCAGTCCCAACTGCAAGGGATCAAAGAGTATGATAGCTGGCTAGGGTCGTGAATAAGCGCGAGAATCGGGACTGAGTGTCCACCTTTATCAGGATTACTTTTTCATATACAATTCCCTCCCTTTTCAGTTTTTTTTTTCCCCAGACACTAGGTGGTTATTGTATTGCTCTCTAAGGCTTAATGGATAGCCGCAGTGTTTTTTTAAAGTTGTGATTTTAAATGAAAATGTGAGGAGGGAAGGGGCGGGGCCAGCTGTCTTCCAAGGAGGGAGTGCCAGGTGGCAGCCATTACTGCTAATAATTCCGTTTACCTGCCCTCATTCCTGATACTTGTAACATGATGTGTTCTTTCTTCCCTCCCCTTGCAAGCAGGCCAATGTCCTGGAGCTATACTCTAGTAACAAGGTTCCTTTGTTAGTTTTATTTTTTAATTTGTTCCTAATAAAAGCTTGTTTTTTTAGCGCTTGCTCACCATGTCAATCCCATGCCTACTTGTGCCCCTTCGCCGAACCTGTTGCTCACTCAAGGCTTGCGTCACGTGCATCTCCGCTCCATCTTGGCGTACGATCGCTCGGAGCTTGGATTACCTCTGTCTATTTGTTTAAGAGCAAAGAAGGCATTGATACATATATAAGTGACACTGAGTCGACTTCAGCTTCAAGCTATCAGTTTAATGAAACAACATGTTTATTTATTAAAATCTCCTTTATTCATTAACATTTTTCTTTCTTGATATCGCTGTCAGCCTACTTATTTGAGATACTTATCTAGCCTGTCCCAATGTCCCTGCAGGATATCTAGTCTATCCCTTGAACATATAGATATTCATTTTACATATTAGCAACTTAAGTTACCCAGAGTCACATGACCTTGTGTTCACTTAGAACTCTTGCTTGCGACAGCACGGTCCAGTGAGTCCAAATAGCTGTTAGTGTGTCTTTCATGCATTATTAATTGGCTGACTATAATTGTAAGCATCTCCAATTAGATGCTTAAATGGTAGTGAAACAAAAAAAAAAAAAAAAAGAAAGCTGAGCGGAGATAAATAAAGGGCATTGATAAAGTCACACGGGGCATCCGCTCATATTATGACACCGGATGTCATTGTCACCTGCAATTAAACCACAAAGCAAAGGCAAGCTAAGCCTCCTTTTTAAACTTTTACTTTGTAATATGGTGTTGCTGTGGAACATGCTCGAGGAAAATGTAACATACAAAGCGTGCATACCTCACTTAATACTCAACATGCACAACACCAGGCACCCCATCCATTTAAATAATTGTGAAAAAATATTTTTTTCTCTCATTTTCAGCCTGCAGATTATGTTGATTTGATCAGAAGATATATTGTATTGTATGTATAATTCAGAAGATAAATAAGAAACTAATTCCAGTTGGATATTTAAAATCACTGCAATTTCTGTTAAAGTTGGCCAGTATGGTGTTTTTATTTAAATGGGTGTGTTATGCACTTTAGATACTTTTGACAACTCTTTTCATATGCAGAATTCATTATTTTCAAATAAACTGTCACTAGTGTGCATTGATATGGCATTTTAAGGTAAAAGTAAATACTATGAACATGCTACTTTATTTTATTGTACATGTAAACGCTGAATTACCACAGATCATGTTTAGCCGTCTAAATTCCCCCTGGTATTTCAAAGAGCCTGCACTCTATTTCTGTACCGTGCGGCATGTTTAAACATTTAAGTCACCTCTTCCCCTGAATGTCACTGCAGGCGTGTGTCCCCTTCAGAGGTGTTTGAGCGGTTAAAGCACTCTGAACCTGTTTGACTCTGTACTGTGGCATTATTCCATCCTTGTTTGTGCTCCTTTCCGAAAGACATCTGCAGAAATTCCTTTGTGTCATAATGATGTCTGTGTCATAAGCACATATTGTAATAAAAATGCTCCGACTGCACCTGCTCCAGTATTGTGCACTGAATAGATAATTACATGTTAAAGAGCCAAGTGTTATGTCGTAATATGTAATATACAAGTTATTAACTAATAGTCAGAAGCATCATTTAAGCTGTAAATAGTGGCCAGTTTATTAGGTACACATGCTTGTTAACAAAAACAGCCTCCTCCTCTAAACAGCGAATTATCTGGTTACAACTCAATGCATAGAGCAAACCAGCAGGGACAAAGGGTTCAGTAATTGTGTGGCTAACTGTGTGGAAGGCAAAGATGTGTGACCTAAATAACATTGAATGTGGAGCTTCCAGCATCTTGGAAACGACTATATTGCTGGCTTTTTTGCATACCGTGGTGTCCACAGTTTACAGAGGATGCTGCAATAAGCATTCATTCTGTGGCAGTGCGGAACCACCTTGTTAATGAGGGGGGTCAGAGGAGAATGGCCAGATTTGTTAAAGCTAACAGGAAGGTCACAAGTGCAAAACCAACAACCTGCTACAATTGTGTGATACAGTAGTGTGTAGAAAAGGAACAATGGCTGTGTGTGTGCTTGTGTGTATGTATATACAGTATGCATATAGAAAGGGTTATTACTACTATCCTTTACCTTTTAAAATAATTATAAAGGCATCAAAAATATTAAATAACATATGTGGAATATAGACTGACCAACAAAGTATTAAACACAATTATTTTTTGTTGAGGGGCAGCTCCGTGGGTTGTGACTCAGAAGGTTGCTGGTTCAAATCCCGTGCTTAAGTGATCCCACCATTGGGACCCCAAATGCTCAGGACTGGATGACCCTAGTGTAACTATATATAAACTCACTATATATAACCTACAAATACTGTTTCCTATATATAAACACTGTGGTACTATTCACAAAATAAGAATAAGGTTGACTAAGGTTTTAATTAATTAGAATTAATCAGACAAGCTTAGCGAAGACAATCGATTAAGTCCGATAATATACTGACCACAAGAAAATGTGAAAGTAAGATCTCACAGTGTATCATTATTGTCAGGGTGTCACATTATGATTAATACTACGCATAAATTATGACGGGTATCACCCCATGATTTTAAAGTAAAAATTGCAGATGTAAGTTCCAGCTTTCTTTAAATGAACGCTATGCATGCATTGACTGGTACCTGTGCTGTTACTCAGCGACATTCTCCATCCAGAGTTTCTCGCGTTCACGGCCATCATGCTTACGGTGCCTTTTGAGCCATTGTGCATGCTGAAGTGGCGTATTGCTTGCATGTAGCGGTACGTGTTCCTCATCCTCGGCCAGAGGTTAAGGGCTAGACACCAGAGTTGCTGATGAAGAAAACTACGCATCTTAGGGTTAGTCATAGCTACAAAAAAATACCCCGGTGCTGGGAATTAACTCGGAGATGTAAACAAATTGAGCTGTTTGTTTAAATAATGAAACACAGAGCAGTCAACAGTGGATGGCACTTTTTATTTGGTAATACTGTATTCAGCTTGGTTACGTAATGGAAAACGATGGAACAATTATCAAGTGACTCACTAGTATTGCGGGGCAATGGGCTCCAACTGGTCATGAAATTCACATCAAGTCCACATCTTTTCTGCTACTTTGAATGCAAATATAAGAAAAGGCAGGAAGTGTGATTAATGCACATTACATGCCATTTTTTATTTATGTGCGTGTGTGTTTTTTAAAGAAAGCTTTTCAGCTGTTGGTTTCAATTTGTTGTGTGTCTGTGTGATAGCGCACAGTGCTAGCTTTGTCTGTTGTCAATATCAATCTGCTTTGAACAATTACCGCTTCCCATACTAAATCAGCCTTTTTCTTCAACACGGTGGAGGGCATTTGTGCATATCTTTGCCTGTGTTTTCAGCCCTATAGATGCTCATCTCCGTCCTTCATCAACTTGACACTTTTTTTTTTCTTTTCTTGAAAGATAACATTTATTATATGTGAAAGCAATACATATTGACTAAGAGAGGAGGGCACACTGAATATTCTATCTCTTTATAATAATTCCTGTCAGGATAGAAGAACATCCCATGATCTATTCACTCCGTTTTTAAGCAATGGACTGTTAAGTTGGTATGATCATAGATTTCAATACAAAAGGATGCACCTAGCGTTTGTTCATTCATTCGTTTGTTTATTCATTCGCTTACATGACCAAAACTTTGTTCTTTAGTTCCTCAATGTCAAATGCTGCAGAACAAAGTAATATAATATTTTTGAGGGAGTTAAAATGTAAATCCTGCCTTCACATTGCATTAATATTTTAGTAGAAAGATCATTACGCTGGCTTGCAGTGCCCTACTCATGATGTTACAAGTTTTCATTCAGATTCTGAAAGAAATACCCATGTAGGAACATTAAGTAAATTGTAACCCCATGCAAGTAACAAAAGAAACCAGGTATTTTAATATATTATTAAAACGTTTTTTAAATATATTTATAAGCATTACAAACAAAAATGACCTCACATGAGAGTATAGAATTTCCTTTGTTTAATTTTAAATTAGCTTTCCTGTTAAATTCGGAGCATTTCTGCCGCACTCTGGGATTTCATCGCCTCTCGTATATGTTCTTTTTTAAAAAAAACTCCTGGGAGCGATACTGTATCATCGCCGACAACTTTGCTTTTTCTTTACCTCTCTGTCTACAGCAAACCCACTGGAGTCGAAATATGTAAATTCACATTGAGTTTCTTCTGATTTAGTCTTGAACATTGGCCTTTGACCTTTACTTGTTTTTCATTTCTTTAAAATGTTTTCTTTAAAAGAACAGCAGTCACAACAATTTACAACATATAAAAGTTGTGATCCTTGTTGTTATGACTTGCCTGACCTTTAGTAATCTAAGTACTAAAAACCTTATTGTACACTAAGACATTTTCCATAAATATGTCTGTCTGTCCATCTATCTAATTGTTTTTCTATTTGTGTTGTCATTTGCTCATTAATTCTTTCATTCATCTGGTTGATTGATTGTATGTTATTTGCTTATGAGGTTCTCAAGGACCAGGCCGTGTTCTGCCCCCATATGTCGCCTCTATAAATAAACACCTGTACTCTCCCTTGTCAAGCATAATAAAGGATTACATGACAAGAAGATTTCTTACTTTTTTCAGTTCTCCCAAACACGTTTAGTGAATACAATATACACAATTTGATAGAAATTTCATTTCGACCCAACAGGACTCTAATATAGTGAGAATCTGCCACCCATTCCGAACGCCGCACCATATGGCTGGTTGTTGTTACGCCTCAGAAGTGCCAGCCATACTTCAGACATCCCATTCCCCCTTTTACCCATTACCTTAGTGTTGGCAGCTCATTTCCCAGGCTGCTGACTGATAAAAAAGATGACTTTTTTCAACAAGAGCCACTCTGCTAACAGCAGGCGAGGCCTGTGGTGACTGATTGGCTGAAACATGAGGATTAATGGATATTTATATTTCATTAAATTTTATACTCACCGGAGAATAATGTATCACTCCCAGATATTGAAACATATGTCAACCCTATCCACTTACATATAATTCAATTTGACTTAAATGCATTGATCAAATTTTATTAAAGTCCAATATATCTTCTAAAAGGCTCCCTAATGCAATATTGCTTATTCGCATTCATCAGGAAAGGGGAAGGCAACTGGGCCGTAATTCTGTTTATACAACTTCTTCATCTTTTGTGTCGCGCACGGAGAGAGGCCGCTGTGGAGGGAACACACAATGCTCAGGCCAGAAAGGTGCCCCACTATTCCATCAGATTCTGTAACGTCCGTGTCGCTCCGTTATAATGTCTACCTAATAAACGCTTTGTACTTTACTTTGTAGACCCATGTGCACAACTACTTTTCCCCTTTCATTTTTAAGTTACTCAGGCCTCTGTAGATGAAATTAGTTTCGGTCATACTCACCTAGCCTAAAAGCCTAGAGATATTCTATGAACAAGTAATAACTGTATGCTTTTCATGTATATGTAGCTTATTAAGTCATTTACTAATTTTTTAATAGTGTTTTGGGCAGAGCTAATACTCTCTAATAAAAGTCCTGTTAGTAATTTATAAATAGTATCAATTCATAATTAAAATTATATTAGTTCTGGTATTAGAGAATATTGAAGGTATGGCACACAGGTCTGCTATTGAAGTCGGCTTGCGTTTACAAATGCTTAATGTATGTATATACAGATGGTACTTTGCGTAGCGTTTTTATAGCAGGTTGACTGCCACTAATGTAGTTGTGTCAACATTTGGCAAACCTGCCGGTTCAATAGATTCATTTCATAACAAAGTTGTATTTGTACTATTTCACTTATCTCCTTGTACTGGGAGAACTCTTTATTCACAGTTAAGTGTGTTCCTTGCCTCAAAAACCTCGATATTTTGTAACTCACAGGGATAACGGGGGTCAAGCAATGACCTTTCAAATAAGTAATTAATCCAAAAGTATTTGCATTTAAAATGAAAGTGACTACATTTAATTTTAGATAGAGGAAGCTAGGGGGTAAGAAATAACACCAATGTCATTTAAAGATTCCTCATCTTACCATTTCCCAATTATGTTGCATGTGTAAATCTGTTTGCTATCCTTTAAAAGAGTTTAAAAAACAATAGACCAATCCATTCCATCATATCTAGTAACCTAGTTACCTCCCAGAGCACCAATAAATAAGAGGTACTTTCTGGTAATTTATAGTCGGTGTTTGTACACGAAGAATAATGAATAAGTAATCATTCATTTGCTGTACTCTGAAGCATCTATCTCAGGTCTTAGGGTTTTCATCATAAATAACTCTGTTTGAAATGCCATTGGAAAGTGGCTGCTGTTAAGACCTCATTCACAAAGACCCAGGGAGCTGTCTGCAGGGGTCCGTAATGAATTCATTAATATGTTATTAATCATGGCGGCTCTTGTTTAATGTATGTTTGGTTTAATGACATATTATTTTAGTAACACTAAATATTGCAGTAATTCAGTTAGCCTACTTTTAAACTGCTCCAATAATTTGGTGATTTGAAAAACAGTATAAATAAAAAAATAAACAAATAAATGAACAAACAAATAAATATGCACAAACATAAGAGAGGCTTATATACATAGGGAAAACGTGGACAGCTTTACATTCCTTCCGGTGTGAATATGCATGTGACAAACCCCAAAGTAAATGAATATGATTCCACGGAACTGAAAGAAACCGGCCTGTCTAACTTGAGGCAAGAAGAGCGCCTCCATCCTTGTTGCGTGTTGCAATACAAAGACAGTTTGCGGGAAAACCTTCTCAACAGAAATGTTGCAGTGGGTGTGAAGCGGGTGTGGACGTCACTCCCCTGAACCGAAAGAGTGTAAATTTAATTCCCCCTTTGTCAGAGCTGGTTGTTTAACACCGTCTGATGCCCCACGTCAACCGGAGACCTAAACGGAGGACGCACAGTCCCGGTTGTTCTCTGAAGTCCCAGTACGAGGAAGCCCTCAAAAACGGACAATAGAGGTGCGCTCTATACATAGCAATGAGGTTTGTGACAGACAGGCGGTCTACTGTCAGTTTTTGTTCTATCTGTCACAGTACACTTACCTCCTGGTGTTTCCAGTAATCAATACAGGGCTGAAATCACCTACTGTTACCCACCTCAGCCACTGCCTATTTTGTCCGTTCATAAATAATGAATTGTCTCTCCTCTCTGTCTATGCACCAGCGACTCTCTTTCTGTCTACACAAGACGCACACACAGACAGACACGCACAACGCCGCGTCTTGAATTTCCATTGCATTTGCTAATCATTGATCAATAATTCAGGGCTCCTCTCATCTCGAAGGGTCCCCAGCTCCCTGGGACATATGGCACAGGGTTTGACAGCGTTCAGGTTACGATTCCCTTATCACAAAGGTGGCGAGGGAAAACAAGTTGTTTAAAGTTGTTTTTCAGAGCCTGACTTTTGTTCCCTGCTTGTTACATTTAATGACTGTGCAGCTACAGTGGTTATAACAGCCAGAGTAATTTGCGGTGTTAGTTGACGTGATGGTTATCTACGGGGTTTTTCATTTCCTGCCCTTTAACATTCGGTTTATATTTTGTCCGCCTCCTTTTATAAGCTGTTCACTGTTCCGAAAAGTGGGAAATAAAACATCAAAGTTCCTCCGTATCTGCTAATCCATATTTAGATATTTAATATTTTTTTAAATGATCATTTTCTTCTTTTTACAATATAATCTGGATATTTTCCATTACTTTCTTTTTTTCAGCACAGTCATTTTTTATTCAAAAGAGCAATAGAACTGACTGCTATTTATAGTGTAACTGGCAAAGGATGTGGTTTTAAGGCACTGTATAGGGAGTACAAAACTATGATTACATTTTCCATCACAATAATACTGAATGAATGAAGTTGTGCAACAAATATGAACTGCTGTCCTTAAGAAAATCTCCATGCATTGTTTCATGTCAAATGTCTGTGACTAAGCTGTGTGTATTCAGAATGAAAAAAAGGTGTGTGGTTAATTTTCTTCTGTATTTAAACTGTAATAGATCTGAGGCCTCAAGGTTTGAGTCATTCTCAAAGATTAGCTGAACTCTTTCTGCAATAGGGAAGCTGTCGGCATTTCACACAGAATCAAATCCCAGACATTTGGTAATATGACGGAACGCGGCTTTCTCGGTAAATAATGATCCCTCTCAAGGCTACGAGATACATTACGAATATATATCACCGGTGAATCCTTATCTATATAATATGTTTTATTTTCTAATAAAGGCTATGGTTGGATTTCAACAAATAAAATAAAGTAAATAATTCTTATTTTGATATTTTGCAATTTTTACATCATGTCGTAAATGTGCAGTAGCTTGTGAAATCCAGCACACTCATAATATTTATTACTTTATAATTAATGCTCTATTATAATCCAGAGTGTGGCATGACTGTTAAAGAAGATATTCAAATCATTTAATCTTGACTGTATTTCCCTGTATCACAGCTAGCTTCACCCTGAGGAAAAAGAGAAGAAGCCAAAACTATTATGAAACCAAATCCCTACTCATTTTTGGCTAATTCTAATGAAGTGGCCACAAATGACTTCATTTAGAATGAAGTTAATTGGATTTGGTGCTACATCACTGCATTTCCTGCTGGAAACTTTCCCATGTTTCCCCTGCTTTAAACAGTGTCTGGGCTTTTGTGTCACCCCCCCTTAGCCCAGACTTTAATTAGATCTGGCACCCACCTCATTATGATAAATGCAGAGATGATGAATGGGATCGCGAATGTGCGAGAGGAGCTGAGCCATCAAAGGCGAATATCATTAGCAGTTTCCTCCTGTCGAATCGATCACTGTCAGGGGCGGCTCCCCGGCCCTCGCCGCGGCAACAGACTCGGAATGACTCAGGAGGTGATGCCGTGTGAACTGTACCGCGCACTTAGACTTATGCTGATCTTTAGCAGTCAGTCATTGAATACTTCCGGAACGATCTGCTATTCATAAGTAAAGCCCCAGTAATTTAAGCCTATTATATATGAAAATCAAGCAAGACCTTGCATTATTCATCAAGCTGTTTCATGTTGTGCGCACACACACACACACACAGGTTTGTAATTATATCTTTGCGGGGACTTTCCATTCATTTCTATGAGGAAAACTCTAATCCGAACATGACAGCCTTAACCCCTGCCCAGCCCTAACCTTAACCATACATAACCAAATTAAATATGAGACTTTTTGCATTTTCAGTTTTTTGGTTACTATGGGGACCTGAAAAATGGTCCCCTCAGTGTCAAAATAACAGGTTTTATCACATTGTAGGGGACCTTCGGTCCCCACAGTGTAATATAAACCTAACACACATACACATATTAGGTATCTATATCTTTCAGTGAGTGAGGATTCAACATTCATTTCTATGGGCAAAACACTAATCCCAGCTACAGTATGACCACCCTAACCCTACAGTAACCCATCCTTAACCTTAACCATAAGCAACCAAACTAAATATGGGACTTTTGGATTTCTTGGTTTTTTTGATTGCATTCACAGATCTTTCTTCCCCACGATGTAATACAAACTTAATAGACACACACAAACACACCCCGTCTCTTCCGCTGTTATGCTGGGCTGTTACTTTTGCACTTCTGCAGGGATCATTCTCCTCATTAACTAAGTGTTTTGTCCACAGAACTGTCACAGACTGGGGGAATTTGGTTTATTGTGCCATTCCCTGTAAACTCCAGACGCTGTAGTGTGAGAAATTCCCAGGAGTGCGGCTGTTCCCGTGACGCCGAGACCTCCATGTCTGGCTCCGACAGCCGCACCATGTTTAAAATTGCTTAGATCACAAAGTTCCGACCGCTTAGCCAGACGGTAACCGAACCTCCCGACATTGTCTGAGTCCCGTATGTATTCAGTTGCAGTCACATGACTGGCTGTTTGCAGAATCAGGCCCATTGTGTCAATGAGCAGGTGCATTTCATAAACTGGTGACTGTGTGTTTGTATGCTTGTACGTATAGAAATATGTATATGCATTATCCTGCAGCTTTGTCACTATTAATGGGATTCGGGTTACACGCCGTTTCCTATTTTGTGCAATTTAAGATCCTCGCGTATTCAATACGGCAGGTTTATCCAAATTAGGTGGGGGCTTTGATTACACAAGATGTGGGAATGTTGTGCAGGGTGCCGGCAGCCCTGCTCCGGGGCGTCCTGCTGGGGGGGCGGGGGGGGGGGGGGTTCTCGTTCCTCCCCACCAGCCAAGTTGCCCCCCCCTCACCGTCTTGTGTTAACCGTAACCCTGCCACCGCCATCGTGTGGACTGTGTCCCCCTGTCGCCACAACAACAAGGACAAATGTCACAAGTTGACTCTTTTTCTCCCCCCCAACCCCC
>JAODKE010000146.1:4371202-4387949 GCA_026779605.1 Mormyrus hasselquistii
TTATATATATATTTTTTTTATTGCAAAAGGCCTGAAATCTCCCTGTATGCAGCCCCTGAATACACCTCCTGAACACACTCCCTTGTTAAATAAGTTGAATAAAATAATCTTCACCTTTTGAAGGACTGCAGAAAGCTAATGGGAGAGCACTGGAGGACTGCAGTATGCTACATACTAGCATATTAGCATTTCTACAGATATTCTTTTAGAATAATTCATTAGTGACTGGAATAATTCGTTTGTTTATTTGAATACATATGACTGCTTTGGATTTGTGGTAATAAGTGCATTGAACCTGTAAGTCTCTTACCAAAAATAGTATAGAAATTATCTATATAGAATATAGAAATCGTCTTCTTAAATGAGGTTAGAATATATAACGCAAGCGATATTTATATTGAACAAAAAAACAAAGACATCCATCGATAAAAGAAGGCAAGGCAAGGTGGTCTCTGGGCTGTCTTTGGAGGAAGTAAAAGTGAGGCTATCAGGGAGAGAGAACTTCATACGTATTCAGTGGCCACATTTAGCTATATATGCAAATGAAAAATCTCAGTTCACACAGGCCACTCCGATTCACGTCTGAGGAAATGTGCTGAACCCATTTTCACTGCATGCAATATTTATTACCTGTTCACTAAAAATAATGACCTGTGTTGTTTACAATCCATCCATCTTTAAACGGATTATCCTGGACACGGTTATTGGTGAATACATTATTATTATTATTATTATTGTTATTTTTATTGTTACTGTTACTATTGTTATTGTTATATCGTTGCTAATTATTATTGCAGTTATATATAGTGTATAACATTTACTGTAAGGTGCATAGTGTGTGTATGTATACACTATTTAGCAACTGCAAAATAATCTGACTGTCTGTGTCATAACAATTGACCCTGCTATTTCCCTTCAGGGACCACCCATTTGAAGGGTCAAAGAGCAGATTGGTCCCCTCACACATCAATCACTGGTCTCCTCTTTTAAAAAAGCTGCTGGTGGTGGGGGGGGTTGGAACTATTCCCCTGACACGCAGAGCATTGTGGTTACTGTGTCTGTGCGCGGGGACGAATGTCCCCTAAGGCTCGTGATAAGAGGCAGGGCTTTTGAAGGCCCCAAATAAGGCAGCGGGGCCAGCTGAGCCCTATACCTAAACACTATATCATGGAGAGATTCTCTCTCCGTAACAATGGCGCAGCGGGAAAAGGCTATGCTTATCACATTATTGTTATTACCACCGGACAATGTGCTCCGCTGATCAAATATCAAAGGAAAAATGCAGTGGACCGTAGGTTTGTATAGAGACATAGGATTTCTATACACACACACACACATTATTCATACTATTAGTTTTATTATATTACTACTATTTTAATTATACTTTACGTTAATTTACGTATGGTAAAACTGAACGTTGGTTTAAGTAGAATGCAGCTTTAAGTTCTTAGTTTTTTTTGTTATTTTCTTCCTGCTGCATCATGTGTTTGTCATTCATTCAAATGACACCCTGTAGTTGTGGAACTCTTTGATTGGCTAGATGTGGTTGCTACTATTTTCTCTGATTTGAGACAGTGGACAGTAAGTGTGTGTGTACAGGTGGTCTACTTTAGATATGATGGACACAAACCTATCCATCCATCCATCCATCCATCCATACCGTTTACCATCAGAGTCAGCATAAGGCACAAGCCTTATACCCTGGACAGGTTATCGGTCCATTACAGGCCACTAACCCAATTTCTTGATTCCAGTTAACTTAACTGCACATTCTTTAGAAACACATGTAACCCAGAGAGAAGATTCAGAATCTGCATCCACGCATGTTTTCTGCCATATTTTTCTCCCTCCAAATATGCAAATTCATTATACTTTACAGATTTGCATTAACATCAGTTAGAGTATACTTAGTATATAAGGTATTATAATATAGCACCATTGTTTTAAGATTGTGCCTTTTGTAAGGTTTCAAAATAACTTTCTTTTTTGAAAAACATTTTCGCATTATCTATCATATAAGTTTACTCTTGTTCTGTAACTTGTGGAACTGAAATTGAATTATTGCATAATTAATACATATTGTCTAGGTTGTAAACTTATAACGGAGTTTGGAGTAAATCTCAAAACAGCTGGTCAAGAGTAGGCCAATGGGGTTTAACACAAAATACTAGGATGGTGGTTGTCAACCTGATAAGTTGACTCTGGGTTTGCATTTGCACGTTCACACAGAAAGAGCATTGTCGGCATTGTAAACTAAGGATGCAAACTACGAGACACCCTTTGATAAGCAGGAGGTAGCTAATACTCTCTGCAGTTGGAAAACTTTATCATCAGCACCCCACCCCCAGCAAATTTAATCCACCCCTGGCAAATGGCTGCAAAAGTGGGCAACATTTCATTTCTTTTGTATCAGATTGAAAAGAATCAGTGGTATCACCCATCAAACTATTTAATCAAAGGGCGGGTCTTATACAGGCTACATTATTTGGTGAAAGGGCGGATTGTATGCATATATTTTTGATGAAAGGGTGGGGCCTGTTTTAATCTGAAAGCCTACACTCCAAGCAGGTTAGGCATGCATTGTAAATTACCGCCTATACCCTGTTAAAAACTAAACTAAACGATTTCTCTGAAGTAAGCCTCAAGCAGCATTGCTAAGCCACTAAATTCACTTCATAGTACACCCCTAAACTGTGTAGAACTAAAGCTAAGTAACATTTACAACTTAATTTTGGGTGTAGAGATGGCGCCCTCAAAGGGTCTGGAGGACAAACAGCCGCTAGTCAAAAGAATATGGATCAGTACGACTGAGGAGCTACTTGCAGTCAGGTGGCCTTCGACAGAGAAACTGTGGGTATATCGGTAAGGAAGTCGCTCTTACAGATAACAACAGGCTGAGACTCCGCCAGATGGCTGAGGGGTCAGTGGGAACGCGATATGGGAATAAGCCTGCTATGGAAGTACCAACTGAAAGAGATGAGTTCAAGGCCTGGATTTGGAGTGCTGCAAAGTAAAGAGTTTTCACTGTAGTACTGCTTACCAACATTTTTTCGCAGTACACTTGATTAATCCCTACTATAGACCAATGAAATATAACCAACACCCCCCACCCCCACCACCACCACCAGCACCTCCAACCAGCCTTTGAAAACACCCTAGAACAGTGTTTCCAACCCGGTCCTTGGGGACCCCCAGATAGTCCATATTTTAGCTCCATCCCAGCTCCCTGTCAGACAGCCGATATTTTTGCTCCCTCCCACCTCTCGGTAGGACTGTCTGGGACCCGAGGACCAGGTTGGGAAACAAGGTTCTAGGGCATCTAGAAGAGCATGACATCTGCCCATCATTCAACTAACGAGCAGTATGAATGCCCTATACAACTACACACATTCCCTGACCCCGACGCAAAAAATAAATAAATAGGACCCAGGACCAGGACTTCAGCTTCCACACCTAACTTTTGCTTACAGCACCTGCTTCCCAGTGGGGGTTTGAGGACATAACCCTGTCGACCTAGAAGCATAGCAGGGCCTGAGGGGTCACTGCTACTTGACTTACATTGGCTTGTACAAAGTAGTATGAATTTCACAGAGTCCCTCCTTAATATGGAATCCACTAACTTCCATTGCAATGCAACAGGATACATTTGGATATATCTTGTGCCTGATACTTTACCGGATATCTGAATGGCTGTTTTGTAGCATTCTATTGAGGATAGTGTATCTGGCAATGCGAAACAATCAGGTACCACTTAGAAGTAGGTTTATTTGTGCTTTTATTATGAATGACAGTTTTACAAGACACAAGTGAGAACAATTCCTCCCATATCCTTTTTATGTTTCAGTTATAGCCTGAAGAATTTTCTCAAAATTTCCTGTGAAATGTATCCTCACCATCTGGTCTTATCTTTCCATCAAATATCCTACGGAGGCTTGAAGGTGGGAGGTTATCATGTGAAAAGTATGAAGCTGTGTTAGACACAATCAAACTATCCTAATACCCTCAGCCATGATTTGTCAAAATGAATTGTGGTCAAGAATGCTCTTAATAACCCTGGATGAAAGTCATCATGTCTCACAAAGATCTCTCCCTTTCTTCAAGATAACGCGTAAACTGGTCTGAGTTCCCCCAAAGGCACATCTCAGCGATACACACCAGGTGCTGCTCTCATTTGCCATGCGAGTTACCACAGTCTGATCAGACTGTTCTTGGATAAACTCAGAGTCAAAGTAGACTGGCTTCCTACTTTGTAATGAGAGTATAGCTATTCTGAGAATATTGCAAAGCTGACCTTGACTGTGAACTGAAGCCAACGGACAAAGACAGTCAATGGATTTAGAGGAAGTGAATTCTAAAGAGTATCAATCAAAAATGTACCGTTTTTATTTGCTTTGACTTACTCTTGAACCTAAATCTTGCTATGCGGTGATGGATAATGGAAAGGATCTGAGTTGTGACCAGAAGTTACAAAGAGGTTAAAGCACCAGGAAGAAGAGTTCTAGGACAGTGCTGAATTGTTTCATTACAGATGGTGTAACATTGCAATACAGCCCAAGGGCTCATACCACGCCCTACATGCCTGTCAAAGCTTTTCTACACCTTCACACCAAACAAAATGTTCTGGGAGCTTGTAAATTCATCGTATTTTGCTATCTGTTTGTATACATTCCACTTCACTTTGCTAGAAAGATCGTGCTGCAATATTACTGAGAGAGACAGCCTGAAATGAAAAGAATTTCAACCATCAATTTCAACCACCCGAAATTGTGTTTTTTAATATGCATATTGTAACACCTTTTGTTGAACAGATTCAATATGCTTATGCTGAGTGTATTTTAGGCAATTTGTGCATAAAAATCGAAAAATATTCTTAAAAAAATAATTTCCTTGAGGTCATAAAACATAAACAGGATACCATCTCCAGAACCAGAAATTCAGGCATGCCCACTAAAACCAAGGTGACTGTGAATTCCCACCCGGGTGTTCCGTAATGCATAACGAAACTTCATTTAGCAGTCAAATCTGAAAGATTTATTGTTGGGACAAAAAAATAAAATCAAAAAGTATATAAATGACTATCATGTTGTACCATTGCGTTTCACGAGTATCACTGCTTTATTTTATTTTTTTTCTCACTACGCCACAATCTTTGCGTTACATTCCATAGATTCAACAACAAAAAAACAACAGATAAATAAACAGAGATAAAACAAGCATAAGGGAACAAAGGGGAGCTACTCAATCCGATTCCGTCTCGTCGTGATTTGGCATGTAAGCGAAACACCACTGGAGGCTTTTCCTCATCAGCATTTTTCCTGCTGACTACGCTGCAGAGTATATAACATGTTGTCTTCCTGGTTGGTTAAGCCAATTTGAGGTTGCAAAATATTCCATTCTTTTAATGTCGGATGACTGTCTTGATGCATGGCTGAACAGCTGAACATTCATGGTGTGTGAGCCACGAACATACAAAGTTCTCTTTTTTGTTCTCTGTAATATTTAGAGATTTTGTACGATTCTTACTGCAGTGTGTGAGAAATTCACGTTCGATCCTTTTCTACCTGTGGCCCATAACAGCCCCCTGCACCCCAGGGAAGAAACGCATCGTAAACTTATAAAATGTCAGAATAATAGAGCAATTATGACAAATATTCTAAGGGGCATCCCTCCCTGTTTGTAGCTAAGAATGATAAACCGGGTCCTCAATTAGCTCCCTTAGTTGAAAACTCCAGCTCTAGGGTACAACAGCAGGATCTTTGCTTAGAAGTCATGTTAAGTTCAGTTTGTTAAATTATATTTAATTCCCAGGTGAATTCTTGCCTGTCGCTGCTCATACAGTACAGTGTGTGTCTGTGGCAGCATAGATAGCTGTATCGCGTATGGGTTATTCTGATATATTTAACCTTCTTTTAGCATTTAGCATTTTTGGCTATTACTACTTATACAATGTGTGTATTGCAGCATAGGCACAGAGATGTATCGCACATGTGTGAAAAATTTAGCCTCGTGCTTAGCGTTTAGCATTCCTCTTAGCTTAGGTGCGCAGCATACTGATCTTTATCCTAAGAGGCTCTGAGTGTGCACGCATATGAAGTATGCGTCAGTCTCAAACTGCTTCGTAGCTCGACATCAAAGCCTAGGCTGGCCCTGTGAAGGAAGCCTGGTTTACAAGGACAAGGGCCAGTTAGTGACAGTGAGACACCTAATGCCCCCCCCAGACATACTTTGGCTACTTAAAACTCTGTGTTACCACCAAGCGCCTGCGGATGCTGCAAAATAATTCCCAGCCTGCGTGGAGGTTGGAGGGCTGCTGTGGAGAGGATTTAACGGCTATTTCGAGTCCTGCATCTGTACAGCACTTAAGTGCTTCAGAGCCCAGATACAGTATGGCAGGCATTACACCACTGTATTGGCATTGTTTCTTACTGGATTCTCCTGGCTTATTTATTTATTTGTTAGTTTATTAAGAATGCTTCTGTACTGAAAAGCTACTCTGCTTCGGATATGACATGTCGTTATTAAAAATCTGTTTAAAAAAAATAAAACAATTAAAAAAAATGAATGTAACATCTGTAATCGTATACGTGTTAACACATCAGTGAAATATGAGCCTACGCCACAGTACAATATGAATTTATGGCTCAAAATCCACAGTAAAATAAGGAAGGCTTATTTTCTTCTTTGTAAAGACTTGTCTGAGTATACGTGACCAACCTGCAGTTAATGGGGCATTCAAGAGTAATGATGCTGAAATTCTGAAGAATGAGGAAAAAATACGGTGACATATTTCTTTGTTACAGTAAAATGATCCACTGAACAATTAGTGACAAGCCGGTGTTCTTTGTGGATTCATCCTTCTGGTGCAGCACATGTTAAATCTCATACACCTAACATCACATGTCACATGTTACTTAAAACAACAACAACAGTACGAATTCTACTACTATTACTACTACTACTACTACTACTAGTAGTAGTAATAATACTATTATTACTACTAGTAGTAGTAGTAATAGTAGTAGTAGTATCATCAACGGACCGCTTTATTTCAAATAGTTTCTTGTTGAAAATGGGGGGGGGGGTTTCTTTTAACAGATGGGCATTGTTTCTGACCGAGACCAAAACACCACACACTTCATATTTATTGTTTCTCAGACTCATCACCAAGGACTGTAAACCCTGCACTTAATTTTCATAGTTGTGCTGAAATTCACCACCACAGTAACAAGGCAAGGACAATGATGCTTTGTGACTTACATATGTCAATGTTGTCAGGCGGCTTTTGGAAGGCATGCTAATTAATTATATTCTGCTTTATTTATTTTGCTGAAAGGAGAGTCATACCGAATTCCATTCCTTGTCAAAATGCACAAGAAAAAAATTCTAAAAAAACATCGGCTTTGTCATTTTGCCAGCACTGCATTACAACACTGTAACTGTCTGCTTGACAAAACTGACTCTGGAATATTAGGGTGGCTATATAGCTGGAGGAGTTGAGCTGAAATAAAAAAATCACGCCTAAATTAATATCTCAACTCATAATACATTTCTAATACTGAGTAAGACACCTGCATTATTTGACCTTGCTTGCTAATTAGAACATTACAAACACAGAGAGCAGAAAATAAACCCGATTGAACTTTATTGGCACACCATCTCACTCCATTGCACCAGCTACGTCTGAATTGTTTGCTTTCGGCAAAACAAGAGCACTACCTGCTACCTTTCCAACAACAAAGGTGGGTAAAGAGATTGCAGTCAGGTGATGTCACTCAGATAAAATTGTACTGACAAGCTTTTAATTAAAGTTTTCCCACACATATTTCTTCTTGTCCCCGGGAGGTATTATGCATTATATGAGGCACCAATAGTGAGTAAACTGGCAGTGTTTTATTTTCACTCACTGCTGACAGTAACAGGACACTTTGTTTAACAATCTGTTCACCTCCTTTACTGGTACTCTCTGGCTTTTGGGAAACGGCCATATATGTTGAGCTCTTTATGGTGATAATTGAACACATCTGGTGTTAAAGGTGTTTAAAGGAACAGGAAAAGAAGAATTGATTATCTGGGGCTGTGCTGACTGCAGACTGGGCCTGACTGGCGTGTCCTAACAGGTGTACAGGACTGAGGCCAAGAGTAGCTCAGCTACAAATATTAGAATAATTCCTGGCAACCCGTCTTTAACCCCTGGCATTCACTAAATGGTATGATGCAATAAGATCGGGATTAAAAAGGTGAACAACAATCCTAATAATAATATGGAAATTGATGGTAGGTGAAATTGATATGAAGGCTTGCATGGTATTGACCGTAACTTCCAGAATGTTCAGTTTAAGTAAATAAATGGATTAAAAATATGAATAGACATTACTAGCATGCATGCCCAGTCCAAGTGCAGGCTATGTATTCTACAAACATTCTTCTTGAGGTTTAGAGTGCCATATAAGAACATTTCGGGGTTTTTCCATATGTTTGCCATCATTTATCTAAGCCAGACAAGGGTGCATTGTTCTCATGCATTGATGTCATACTAGCAGTAGATGACTCTGTATCACTTTGTGTTTCTGGTAAGAAATTGCTGTTTAAATTTATGTACTCAAAAGCCCAGAAAATACTCCCAAGCCAAAGTACTCAAATACTCATAAGGTCTGGCCCATTTCTGCCAGCATTAAATGGATCTTGTTAAGTGCCCTAAGAGACATTCATCCATTCATCCATCCATTTGCTATACCTACTTGTCCTATGGAGGGTCACTGGCATCCAGAGCCTATGCCAGAAGCTAGGGGCACGATCACGGAGGAGAATAACCCAAGGTGCAGGGTCAACTCAAAGCCGTTTTGTATAAAAATCGGTGACTGCAATCAAAAGCAAAATTGCCAAAATTCTTGTATTTTGTTTGGTTTTTTATGGTTAGGGTTAGGGCTGGCTAGGGGTTAAGGTCATCATGTTGGGATTAGGATTATGCCCATAGAAATGAATGGAGAGCATGAGCTGTGTGTATGTGTGTGAGGCTGTGCCCAGTAAAAGACTGGCATCCTGTACAGCATGTCTCCCTGCCTCAACCAAACCCAGCATCCCACCCCCTTCCCATGTGCCCACAGCCACCAAACCCCAAGCAGGTTAAGTGGCTGGAACAAACAGGACATGAACAAACTCTTACATGCTGCCAAGGTCAATTTCCATCCAAAGAAATACACTCACTTATGACATCTTTGGTCGTCAAATTAATGTTTATTCATATGATTCATATGAGTCATTAAAAATATAAAAACCGCACTGATTGTATAGAAAAAAGATTATTTTTATTAACATTGATACTTTTTGGCATAATTTTGGCTAATAAATTCTTCATTATTTTCCATGAAAGATGTATTCCCAGTAAATGTTCACGCTTACAGTATTCAAATGGTTTTTTAATAGACAAAATCAGATAAAGAATATCATAATATTAGAAATGTACAGATCATATTCATTATTAACAATCTTCTTTAATTTAATGCATTGTTTTGGGTGATAAGTTCATGTCCTTGTGTTAATAGTAAAACAGTACAAAACACAACTGCCAATACTTTTTAATGCACTTTAAAATTGTTTACGATTATGACAAATCATTTCACTTTCACCTGTAGTACAGAGGGGGCAGTAAAAGACAAGAATTTAGGTTTTTGGTGAGAATATTATCTAGACTTAAGCAATGCATTCCTGACATGCATTTAATAGCAAATTGCGATACAGGCTAAATGTTACATATGTATCAGTCATATTTTTTTTTAGCAGGAGTCAATGCATGACATTGCCATATGATGTCATCGGTTAACCGCTTTGATTAAAAACATGTGTGTGCATTGACAAAAAAAAACTTGAATAACCTCACCAGCATCAATAATTCTAGGAAAAACCCCTTTTTCTCAGCTAGTTGTGTTCTGATGTCATGGAGGAAGGTGCCAGTTAAGTTCTCCTGTTGACAATTTAATATTATTAGCATGAATAAACACAATATATATATAAGGGACACCCATGAAAAATGAAACTCACAAATCGTTAATTTTTCAAATATATTGTTTCATTTATTTACAAAGGCATTGACAGTCTAAATTCTGTTCTTTCTGTCTCCGTATACCTTCTAATTCAGTATTTCAATTGTCTAAAATACTTGTAGATAAAGATTACGGACGGATAACCAACCTGAGAATACAAACATGAATGAACTTGGTACTTAGTACCCGCTACTTCTGCAGATAATACAACTAATCATGTTTTGTTATTCTTGTGTATGTTTACAATGGCAGGGTTTCAAAAAAAAAACATCTGTAATAATTTGTAAAGCAGAAGCCTAAGCCTAAAATCCTGTTTTTGACCACAACTGATAATTCTAGTTAAACCACTGAGTCAATATTTTATCACATGGATACAACAAAGAGACGTGAATACACTTGCGACTTTAATCCCTTTACAAACATCTCCTACTTTGTTACCTACTCTGATTCAGTATAACATCAAATTTATGCAGAAAACAAACACGAAACAATGTATATGCCTGGGAAAAAGAAAGAGCAATTAATAATTTAGTCACCCACACCCAGTAGCATTCTTTTGAAGTACAATTAATTAATCCAAAGCGTCAACATGCATCAGCATTATCTGAAGATAAATATCACATTCCTCTTGTTTTCCTTTTATTAAAATTTTAAATAAAAAATGGTAATGCATGTTGAAAAGTAGCCATTAAGGAATATGATTTTGTCGTTCCTGTGAAGGCAAGCAGCAAAGCTACTTTCTCTTGCGTCAGATCAACGGCCCTCGAGAAGTGAGGAGTGTAATTACTTGCCTGAATTGTGCTGAGCACGGCTAAGCATCGCTGAGGATTAAGTTTCGCGCCTTTCGCCACCTCGTCCTCGGCCAAGCAACAGGAAACAGCTGGCCTGGATTTCTTGAGCGCGGTTAATGAATCGCGGTCTCTGCCATCGGGGTCCGGCCATTAAGTGAAATGAAGCTAATAATCCCGGCCGAGATAGCAAGGAAAGTTCGTCCAGGAAATTGTGCTTGGCTCAAAAAAGTAGTTTCCCAGCCCCGTTTAGGTCACGATTTGAAGTGTGTTTACTTATATGTGCACAAGGCAAATAACATTATTATAACGTTTAGCATAAACAGAACGGTAACAGTATAGATAGGGACTGAGAGCTGCATCATGACCTACAGCAACATGTATATAGTTGTTTGTACCTGAAATGGAATTTCTATTCTATTAACTTCATAAATGAATAAATTACAGTTTATACTGACATTAATTTGGTAGGGAATGTTGGAATGTTGCATGCAGAAGGTTTAATGCTGCTTTACCCTGGAAGAAAAAGTCTAGCCTTTGCATAGTTATATGTTAAATCTATTTATAGTCTTAACTGTAACTTGACTGTAAGAAATTGGGTGGGGCACTGACAGGGTTAAGTGCTTCTCTTTCACCTGCAGTCATTTTGCTAACGATAAAGACACTTTTGTTCCAGGCAGACCAGACCACACATTCCCTCATTGTATTCAGGGCGGGTTTATTATTTCAATGGCCCCACTCAAAAAGTCACTTCTGCCCCTCTTAGTGTAGTGACTGTTTGTGGCCAACAGGGGGCTCCCAAAACCGGGGGCCGGATGCAAATGCGTGGTTTGCGTGATGGCGAACACTGCCACTAAGATTGCTAAGACTGACGTCCTTCATTTGAGGGGGGGGGGGGTTACACCCCCCCCAAAACCCCACCAACGCCCCCCCTTCATAATTCCTCCTTCATTATGTCACATTACATACATTACATACGTCTGCCATCCCATCCAAGATGCATGATCACTCCATTGATCAGGCTGGGCGTTTCTGAGTGTCGATGCTGCGCTTCACACCGACTCCCATGCTGTTGCCGCCTACGGAGACGGGACTCCCCCTATCACAGCAGGCGCCAGTGAAGTTACGGTGTCTTTATTTAGGTGTGTCCGATACCTGGATAAGGGGGAAAAGAGCACCACATATTAATAACTGCGTGTATATACCATATCTCTTCCCTACGCTACACAATGTTTTTGAAATGCACTTTTAATTTGTGTGGCGTCTGTTGTACGAAACGCACTGGAACCTTTAGCTGCGGTGACTGACCTGCATCTGGCTACAGCATCTGATCTGGTCTGATATGCTTCTGAAATAGAACAATTCTTCTGTGTATATTTGAATATTTCTCACTGAATTTCAGAGCACTTTAGATAGACATCATATCTATCTATCCTATTCATTTATTTATTTTAAATCTTAACTTGATTTCTTTGATTTTTGATTTCTTTGATATCAGTGTGTAATGCTATACTACAGCTCAATACCCAAGAGTGGAAATGACATGTGTTTAAGGACTGGGAGGAGCTACAAAGAGGCTTGATACTATCATACTGGCGCAACAAAGACAAAGGCCCCAAAAAGTGTGATTGCAGTGACCCTTACTTGAACGAAACAGTCTTATGGGTTCAAATTGGTTAATAGCATTTACAGGTAATAATGAGCTTGTAGACTGTCATCTCATTGGCCTTTACTCCTCCAGCATGCTGTCTGCAAACACGCCCATCAGTCAGCCTTCCATAACCTCTTATCCCCGACATGGCAGCAGGAAGCCCGAAGCCTGCCCCAAGCAGCAACTCACAAGGCAGGGGACACCCTGGATGGTCGCCAGGACAACACTGGGCAGACACTAACATACCACGTGCTCCAGGGTGGTGGACACTGCGCTCGGGCCCCAAGCTTTACTCTTAGCTGTACATGTGTACAGGTCTTCAGCAAGGGCAGGGCAGTATATCCAAAAACACATTTCTGTACTTGTACTTGCACAAAGTTTCATTTCGATCTGCAAACTCTACACAAAGAGAAAAGGGATCTGACCCACCAGGTCCTGCAGATAAGGATGCACTGGTACCCAGTAAGCTGCCCCGATACTTCCTACATGAATCTTTCAGGTATAGAAACTTCTCCGATGCTTTTAAGACAGAACGTTTTCCTGCAATGAATTTTATCGTGTGACAATTAACGCTGTCAAGAGAAAACAAAGATCCAAGCTCCTTTATTATTCAGAATAAAATATATTCTGAGGGATTAACCATCATCACAAGCTGGCAACCCGTCCTGTTTTATTCCCTGCCTTATGCCTGTTGTTGCCAGTATAGGCTCCGGACCCCTGAAATCCTGCATCGGAATGAATGGATGGATGGATGGATGGATGGATGGAAGTTTAATATTAGGGGACAAACATTCATCATATTAGCATCGTAAGTATATTTACCTACAGTAACTGAATTATTTTAATAACATGTAGTCTGTTGGAAGATAACCCATTTTTATAAAAGTCTATCTGAATTTATAGTATATAAAGTGTACATTATACGAAAATATTATGTAATAAACATTATTTTCACTCCCGGGTGACATAGTTATTCGGTTTAATGTTCCTCTTAGAACTTAGTTATTTTATTTACACTTCTGACTGAAATATTGTAAATGTTCTAATATCAAATATTATAGGCCCATATATTACATATGATAGAGAAGTAACAGCAGACAATAAGTTTCCTCTTGCTACTTGATCAGTTGTATCGGAGAATGACCTTTAGCTTAATCTGTAAGACTGCTGATGTATAGTTTTTGCTTTGTTTGTTTGCTTGTCTCCAGCTATGCTTATTTTATGTCAGAAGCACCGCAAATGGGGCGGAAACCCCTGGATGATTCAGGAGGCACAGACAGGGACCCTGGAACATGCCAGCAGTCTGACTGATAGCTCTGCCAGCTTCGGTTTTATTTGCGGAGTGAAGTGATGCTTTTCTTCTGCTTTCTTTGTTTCGAGTCAAAGTCAAAGTCAACTTTATTGTCATTGTACACAGAGCAGCACATGGTAATAGTACTGAAACAGACTGTACAATGGAATAAATAGGAAATCATTAAAACAATGGTGCCACAATTACTATCCTGAGTAAGGTGCGATGATCATATATGTAGTAATCTATATATGAGTAAGGTGCAAAAGTCTATATACCTCTACCAGCTTACACCAGTCCATGTTGCCTGGCTGCTCTTAGTGTTGCCCTTTCTGCTGATTTGTATATTTCTCTTACTAGGTTCTTGCTTTGCTTGAAAGACGTCATGTTGCTCGTAGCCTAATGCTGCCCACACCCGTACCCGGGCCTTCACAGGGAGCTCAGCCTAGCTGCACTTACGCCTAGTTGACTCCTCGTCGGCTGTATGTTCGTAATGTGTCAATCGTCACACTTATGTATTGCAAAGCAACTGCTAAATTTAAAAACAAAATAAACGCTCTATTAAAGACTGATAAAAGCAAGAGAGACTGTGGGCTACTCTATAACTGACATGTCAGATTATTACCACAATAGTTTTACCTGAAAGTTGAGGCCTAGTTGGGCATTTGGACTGTGAGAGGATTCAGAGCTTGATCATAATTATTTTTCTGGATCTATAGAGGACTATCTTGTGCACCCCCAAACGTCATATGTTACCAATTTGCAAATATAGATCAAGAGTTGAGTGGCGGCTCAGAGACAAGTCTTCTTTTATTTACTTCTTATTTTAGATGTTTCTTTTCGTCTGGATCCTGTTTAGGTGCTCCACAAAGTACCAAGCCAGATGTCTGTAAGTTTCCTGTGGCGTAACAGGCTACCATTTGCAATACACAACGAAACCTCCTTTAGAAGTACTACAGAAAGATATTTTAAACATAGAGTAATCCCTGTACAATTAGCTGGTAGTACTTTTGTCAACACATAGCAAAGGCAAGCAGAGGTTGTACCTAAAAATGCCGACGGAACGTTTGTCTTTAGGGCGACACGTTATTGATCCTTTTGAGCAAATCTCACAGTTCATTGTCTTCAGTATCATTTCCATGTAGAATTTCTCTAAGTCTTTGGCTGTTGGTGTTTCATTCAAAAGTATTATTAATAATAATAATAATAATAATAATAATAATAATAATAATATATAAGTTGAAGAGAATAACAACTCTATTATGTAAGTTGTTTTTCTGTTAATCTTTCCACGGCTAGATAGCATATTAAGAGACCATGCTATATTTTTAAAGAAATTTGCATTTTTAAATGGATTAATTGTGGTTCTGCACTGAGCAGCAGGAAGCTTTAATTGTTAAAAATGGTTACAAATTTGTAAGACAGCAGTACATATGAAAAAGGTGAAGCAGGAGACACTGGGAATGACCATAAACCATTCAGGTAAAGGGAGGAAGCGATATTCTAATGCCTGAGATGACTGTTAACTTATTGAACAGTTTCTCATGAATCGAAGGATGACATCAAGTGATCTTTAAAAGGAATGGGAAGCATTAAGCGCAGGTGTGAAGTGCACCGCTAGGACAGTGTGTATCAGGTTCCTAGAAGCAGGACTGAAGTCCCATAAAGCAAGGAAGAAGCCCTTCATTAATGAGAAGCAGGGAAGAACCAGACCGCAGTTTGCAGAAAAATATATATTATTCACAGACGCACACACAGAGCCATAAATTGAGCTAAACAAAAATTGCTCCGTGGTCTTTTCATTTTTTCCGTGGCTGTATTTTCAGACTCCACCAGGAAGCGGTAAGCTAAAGCCGGGTAAACTGTCTGTGGGAAACCGATGACGTGCTGCAGTCATTAGCTTATGAGTCATGAAGCTCTGCCGAGCTGCTTGGAATTCTGCTAATGCAACTGAAAAATAAACACCTGAACTGCAGACCGGAGCCCGGGTTTAACAATGTCAGTATGAATTAGCAAATCTGCATGGTGAATGGCGAGATCTTCTCCAAAAGCAAAGGGCCAAGATGCGATGTAGACAAATGGGAGCTGTGTTATGGGACTCGTTTAGGCGTGTGGCCCGAAAGAAAAGGAGGGAGTGTTCCTGCCCATAGCACCAGTCAACCATCCTCTGTTGGGGACACCAACTTAGAACCTCCCCCCCCCCCCCCCCAGCAAGCTCACCAAGGGCTCCAGATGTGCATCGACCAGCATGATCCACCTGTTGCGGCCCCCTTCACAAAATGTAGCAGCATTCCATAGGCTGAGTTATGTTCGTAGACCCAAAATAAATGGAGGACGTCTATGTGGGTGATATGGTTAATCTGTGTGTGTAAACTGTCCATTGAGTGTGTGTGTGTGTGTGTGTGTGTGTGTGTGTGTGTGTGTGTGTGTATGCCATGTGATGGACTAGCATCCAATTTTGGGCCGCACCCTTGCCTTGTTGTCTAAACTGCCTGGGATGGACCCCAGTCATACCTGGACCAGGATCAGTGATCGGAAAGGTAGACGGACGAATGGCCAAAACTATGAATCTTTGAGGGATGGTCACTGTTATTTCTCATAAAATGTTTGGAGTGGATGAGCCAAGGATTAAATCATCCAATCAAAAGCATCCTTTCATTATATGCACACCATAGATATTTATGATTATATTTAATACCTGAATGTCTGTAAAACAAAATGTCTTGTCTCTGTCTTGGCTCTCAGACTTTTTTCCATAGTCTGGAGCTCGACATCCATGCATTTCACTGCACACTGTACTCAGTATAACTGTGTAAGTTACAAACCAAACTTTGAAACTATAATCAAAGAGCGTAAGCCAGTGAAACGTGTTACAGAGGTTAACAACTAGAGGCTGCTGTATCTTCCTTAGCTCAGCTCTCTGTACAAATGTGACCCCTGAGTGGTGATATTCCACTGAGCGTATGCTGTGAATATA
>JAODKE010000146.1:4401045-4441431 GCA_026779605.1 Mormyrus hasselquistii
TTCAAGTAAAATTAGTCATACACATAATATATAGTGCAAAATATAGTAGAATTTATTGGTATTGCTATATAAAGTCTTTTGGCCTTTCTGGCATTTGTACTCCTTACTGACAAGTTTGTAATTAAACTGTATAATGAAAATGAAACTGAATACACTGGGAATCTAAAAGCACTGTGCAATCCTGCAGTTGTACATGCTCACAATAGACTTTTTACAATGTCAGATTTATGATGGACGTCATCTCGCCTGATTGAAGGAAACAGCTATCGATTTTTAATATTTTCTCCAAACTTGTTTACTCGGGGATAATGCAGGGCGCTTGCTTTTCACCAAGTATAGGATTATTACTACCGTCTTTTGATGAGATAAATGGCACAGAGCGACTTCAATGGCTAAGGGCTATACTCTGGTGTTGTGTCGCTTCATTTACCCTTATGACTAAATGATTATTGATTTTATATTTTTTTTAAGCTCCTGAAATGTGAAAATTACTCAGTCAAGGAACCAGGCAGTGCTTGTTTTATTAATTCATTTCTGGAAGGCATAATTCAGTTTAGCCTGGGCTGTGAAGTTTTATTTATTTTATTTAATTTTATTTATTTATTTCCCCCCCTCGGGTTCATGACCGGCCTTAGATACAGTTGCGACGAAATGGCCTATTTATATAGTTATAGTAAGTAGGCCTAAAATCAATACGGCCAGGGTCCGGATGATTAAACGCACTCCCTTAGTCGCGTTCGACCCTATAACAGCTTTCAAAGTGATCTTGACTGAAGCAGATTTATTTGATCAGTGTAACACCCTGAGAGTTTCTCCATACTGGGAATGGGTTTTGTTCACCTGTCTATCCATGCCCAGTATAGTCTCTCCCTTCAGTTAGCTACCCTTTTATATGACTAGATACCTGGGTATCCTTCTGTAGGTTTTATGGTGTCAAGCACATTTTAGACTTGAGGTGAGATCTAAAATAAAACCTCATATTAAGCTATAGACACCCTGAAGATGTGTTAAAAGACATGTGCTGAAATGTTATTAGAAGAGTCCTTTAAATATAATATCTTAAACTGCAGTGTGGGTATTTTATCAAAATTGCTGGCTGTAAAGGAAATCTCTCGAGATTAAATGAGGTATTGAAAGTGTCATGTATTAAGTCATATTTCTTTAAACATGAAAAGGATCCTCTTTGAACCTTCTTTTAAATGCTGCCAATGGTTGAATCATCAAGGAGAAGTAAAGGCCACTAGGAATGTATGACACAAAATTTCCAGAGGAAGTCTGTCCTGGTACAGATGAAAAGGATGTTTGTCTTAATTTGAACATCTTCCTAAGAACCGTAAGGAAAAGCACAAATATGCAGCATTCCTTTATTGAACTGTCATAGTGTGCATTATTAAATTACATTTTGCTAACAAAACATCTATTCGCTCCTTTCCCAGATAACACAGGGCGCATGGCTGGGGTCCGTCTTGGAGAGGGTGCCAGCCCATCACAGGACACGCGCGCGCACACCACCCCCCCCCCCCCCCACACACACACACACACACACACACACACATAATCATTCACTATGAACAACTTAAAGATGTCAGACAGCCTAACTGGAATGTGTTTGGACAGTGGGAGAAAATCAGAGTACCAAGAGAAAAATCTACACAAGACAAGAAGAACATGCCACTCTCCTCCATAAACACAGGGGAGGTGGGATTCAAACACACCTACAGAAGGTGTGAGGCAATAGTACTGCCCTACTCAGCCACCTGCTTACAAAACATGTTTATAAATTGTGTACAACATATGGTGGGATTAATGCAAAATTATTTGTTCATCTTCCTGGTTTTTTGTAATGGAGCACACTCTCTTTTTCAAAGTTGGAATAATAAAAAAAAAACATTACAAATATTAATCGTGATTGCCATCCCAGGGTTTAATAATATAAGAAAAATACAAAATGCAAATCCAAAAGATACTCTGGAGTGGTAAACATCAGAGCCTGGCTAATTCTGATTGTCATACCCATGTGTGAACCAGAAGTGTTGGTATTGTTCAGTACAGCCCCAAAGATTTATGGGAATTTCCTCTTGGTTGGTGGAGAGAGAGTATGTCTTTGGTCATCCACAAGGAGCCTCGCAGGAGAGGTGGGGCGGAGGCAGCCGTCGCCTCCCCAGCTGCCTCCGCAGTCTTTGCCAGGCTCCTAATCAGCAGGCTTCCATGTGGTTGGCAGGGAAGGCTTTCAGATTGTTCCTTTGCCCCCGGTTAAGAACCCTGAGCCCTATCACTTTGTAATCGAGTGTCACATGCCTGGTAAACCAGGGCCTCTGATGTCGAGTGTAGCATTCGATGTGTGTCCTTCCGTTTAAGGGTCTCGGATCACACACTTTCAATTTGCTTAGTGCTGTTGCATGTTGTGCAAATGGTTTTAGGTGGTTAAAAAGTTACACACTGATTACAATTGTAACCTTCAGAAAAGACATGAAGAAACAGATGGGTTGTGTTGCTTTCATACTCCCTGATGTTTTCATACTCCGTGATTCATTATTTTAATAGAATGTTTTTTTTGTTACTTATTTAATCGTAGTGCTGTCCTTTTATATGGCAGTTAATTGCACACTAGTCATTCTTCAGCATCTCTGTGTTCTTGTTCTTTTATGCATAAATGGAAAATCGCTTGACTGCTCGAGATTCCCAGCGCGTTTTTTTTTTTCCACATGCAGTTCACCTCACCTCCACCCCACAAAAAATGCCTTACAATATTCAGTGAACTACTTCGGAAAAGCCCCATGCAGAGTGATCCTATTCGACTTCACAGCTATTTCACCAGTTTCAATCTGTTCTGAGAACAGACATGATGCATGTATCCACACACAAGTCTGATAAATCAATCCCTGCAATCAGCTGTGAGCAAATCTAGCTTTAGTTTCGCTTCATTAGGCATCTTCTCAGCAAAGTTCAGGAATGAAGTTCTTGCCCCATCTCAACAGGGAACTCTTTCAGAACTTTTTTCATGTGTCTTTCCCAACGTGCAACCCAGTAAAAACTATTTATTAATGCACTTAAAGTAACTGATATACAAAAAAAAAAAACAATTCCATCTGCTCAATTTTTGTCTCTGTGACTTCAGTCTCTTTCTTGTACTTCTGTGTGACTTTCAAGCTAGTACCAGTGCTTATAGTCAACAAATCAGCAAATCAGCCAAGTTGGTGCTGTGGAAACGCATCAGAAGTTCCTGGTTCATGAACCTGTAGCTATGGTATGAAAGTGCCTACTAACAAGTCAAGAAACAACAAGCTCGTCAATGTCGTTCACAGTGCCCTTCTCCAAGACCTATTGCCTCAGATTAAGTAATTTCCTATTTGAATCAGTTACTTTCCTTTCTATCATCCTCTGTTATAGTTAAGATTAATAATGCATAGTAAAGTGGATATATAAATTTACTAACTCGTAAAGTTATTTATTACTATTATTAGGTCTGAATTGACCCTAACATTTTTCCCCAATCATTTACTGCCTAAAACAGTAGCTAGCTGGCTGTACAATTTGTCCAGAGAGAGACTTCAACACAGCCACCTGGTAAATGGCTTATGAATATTTATAGGCACGTAATGGCAAACCAGCCCAAAGTCATATCTCAGTACCCAACAAAATGAAAAAGGTGGAAATGGAACCAGAATGGGATTCTAAGGTGTGCTAAGGAGCATGACCAGAAACTTGTCAAGACGTTTTGGGGATGTGGCAATTATGTAAACAAGTAGGTAATGATTTCTAGAAGTCAATTCTACTCCACAAACCACAATGGAAAGCACTTCTTGAGTTCACAATGGCTTTGGCACAATGCATTTTATTTTCTGTAGTTAAATCATTCAATTTAGTGTGGGACCAAAGAGGATGCTTTTAGCACCTATATTATTAAATCTAATAAGCTCGTACTTTTAGTGACTGTTTCTGCGTGTGATCCCAGGCAATCATAGTAAATCTATGTCAGGTCAGTAAGAAGCTCCCACTGATCCTTATTGTGGAAAAGCAAGTACAAGGGAAGCCTTTCTGAAGGTGGAATAACCACAAATTATGGGAATTATGTAATGCATGGATCTGAAAGACACAGACATCCAGGTTTGTTTGACTGATGAACCAAATGAGTCACCTAAAATCAAAGTAAAAAAGGGAAAGGGAAGAGAAAGCCTATCCTGCCATCCTGGCCCACTAGCCCTGTAACTGTGGTCTGACCAGATAGACTTCCCCACAAAGAGACTGCTGACAGTTAGTGTCAGAGGGCTTTGTCAGCTTTGTGCTGGAACTGATAGGGTTACTGGTAGGTAATCCACGTTGACCTCGCTTGGATTTTTGAATGAAGATGCCTTTGTACAGTTCGAACAACTGAAAGGTATGACGGTCCTGACATATAACCATCCGTGCAGGGCTTGTGGCCACTCCGCTATTTCGGGTTACACATATAGGAAGGCAAGTAAACAGCATTTGGAGAGCAAGGATGGTGGCATTTAAAGTAGCTATGAGGAAGCAAGTCGACAACGGGGTTTTGGGGGGGATGGGGGTCAGGGTTGCTGCGCTTGGAGAAACCGTACAGAAACTGCACTTTGTCTGGAAGCTGATATAAATGCTGTTGACAACATCCGTCTCTCCATCGACACACCTTATTCATGTCTTTATGTCATCCATTGAGTTACCTTCTACACAGTAATGTCTGATTCACTTATGTCCCATAAGAGCCTTAATAAAATGTATCGAGAGATGTCCAAAGCAGATGTGGTGAACATTAGCGGATGTGTTTTACCACGCTTGCAGCAAGCGACCAAGTACCAAAACAAACCGATTGCTCTGCCACTCACCAAGTTCACTTAAATGTGTCTTATGCTATACAGTATATTTAACCTTTCACATATATGTATATATATATATGTGTGTGTGTGTGTGTGTGTCTATACAGAAACACACACACTCTCATATATGTAATAAAGTAAATTATGCACAAAGCGCAGCGGCAGTATGCTGGGAGATGTGGAATGCTGCTTATGTATAAAGCAGACCCGCTGAGCACAGAGCGACTGCTGTCAGTGGGAGCAGGATATCACAATTGTCTGGAGAAACACAGGGCTGTTTTGTGAGCTGGAAATCACCTTCACCTGGAGGCTAGCAGAGCAGACGGCATCTGCCAAGGAAAACTGTAAACGGAATGGGATTCACATCCCCCGAAGCTGGGAATAATCCAAAGCAGGGGGACGGTGTGAAGCCCAGCACATCAGGTGATGTGCCAAGAAGCGGCGGAACGGGCAGCGGGAATGAGGGAAGATGACTCTAATTAAGTCACATTTTCAACAATGCGCCTAATAGACTGGCACACTCATGCTTTTTTTTTTTTATTTTGCTACATAAATGTATTCCGGAATGCCGCATACGTCCTTTTCGATACATATATTCAGCCTGCTACACAAACATGGGAATAGTTTTTGTCAAAATTTTCACGCTTAAAAAGAGATCTCTTTTTTTTGTGATGGGTGTCAGATGTTGGCTGTGTTGCAGACTGACACATCTTTGTTGAGTTTGAAAATTCACTCAGATTGGTGTGTTCCCAGCAAAAGTGGCCAGGAAATTGTGGTGATTTACACATAAAAACCCCACTTATCAGATTAACACCTAAAGCATCAAAAAAGGACAATAATCATATAATGAAGAGTTAACCAATAGAACTCGACACATGAAAGACATTGTTTATGACAATTACGTATTTTTTTTTTAATGAGTAAGCAGGAGAAGGTAGGTGAAAGTGTTTTTGTTCTACACGTACAAATCAAAATCTATTGTTATACTCTATATGTATTCCTACTAAAGCTATACTAACTTCATCTTATTTAATTTTGCGTCCAGAGCAAGACTATAGGCTGTAATTTAGAAAATGGTTATTATTTTTACATATTATTTATTTGTTCATGTATTTATTGGAATTCGGTGTTCATTTAGTTTGTTTCACAAAGTTATCACATTGTGTTGAGAATATGAATGTGCTTATAAAATTAAATAAAGTCAAGTGTTGCGACAAAACATGAAATCATATTTTTGGAAATATTAGTTGGGCTGAATCCTACATTTATATTGCGTAATGCAATTAGTGCAAACATTTACATCTTATACAATGTGTTACTGCAATGAAATATATCAATAATAGTATTAAGACTAATAATAATAATTCTAATGATAATAATGATAGTAATAATGACAACACAATCACATCTGCCTTTAATTGCTGCCAGCCTGCAAAATCCCCTGGATGTTTCCAGACGCTTGAAGGTCGATTGAGTTTTCAGGTCTGTTATCTATAAGGGCCTTGATGGAGTGGCTTAGATAACAGAAAAAGCCAGCCATGATGGAGGGAAAATGAGCATCAAAAGGGGTTGTTCATTTTGTTATCTGAACCTATCTGTTGTCATAGTAACAGGTTTCTTTTAACCTCTGCCATCAGATGATTTGTCTAAATCTGCACATTGCTAACCATACAGAGCTGTCTTTTTGAGTGACCCCATAATTTTGTCAGAAATTTTTCAACTGATTTCATGCATCAGTAGTGCAACATTAACTGCAAACATTTCGGGAAAGGTGAAAGTCTGTACGGTCTTATTGTCAAACTTAATGTCTGTTTTGTTATCCAAATACAATGGATGACTACATAATAAAGTACTCTCATCCTCATTCATTTTTCATTTAACTATTTCCGGTTTCCAAATTAATTTTAAGCAACAGTGTTAATTATGGGAAATATGTCACCTATGAACTCCCTAAAATCAAGAAATGCTGCAACGTTTATTTCTGTAGCTAGGGGAATGCCAGTGAAGAAATGAGCCGCGGGTTTGACATTGGCTACCTATGAAAGAAGGCTTGGTAGCCCCTCTACAAGCCGTCCACACACTCAATTGCTGCCAGCATCGCAGATGAGTGTAGAACGGTGCCCAACTGGCAGACTTTGCTCAGAGAATGCCCTGGATTGCATGTGAACAATCCTCTTAACCAAACCAGAGCCACATTTTATCGTCCGCTGCAGAAGTGAGAAATACTATTTTACTTTTGTTCAGCAGTAGATTTATTTCAGACCACGTTTAAATCTCCAAAATAAAAAGAAAAGGGGGTAATTATAGTCTCACTGCAATCCAAAAGTGCTTTTATTGAAATACTTCAGTTAGCATTTGAGATAGTTGGTCACCCATATCCTTTATAGACTGAATGGAAGACAACTGTCCTACAACGGAAGAAATGTCACTATTTCCTCTCTGTTTTCATTCACTTTGTTATTTCTTATTTGATTTCGCTCGCAGTGCATTTACACATGCTCACAGGTTACCTAATTCCCATTAATTACCACTACAGCGTAATTAACAGTCCATAGCCTCAAACTACTGAAACTGCAAAACAGAAGAAAATTAATAACAAAACACCCGTCAGCTATTTTTTGTGGTTTTATATCACACAACACATTCACTGACAATTAGTCAACAAACTAAACAAATCAAATTATATATACTCATTTACATATAAACAAAAGTTACTCAATAAGTCGTAGACTTATATAGTCGAGCTAAATCTCAACTGATATCAGTAAATATTTTGCCAAATATCCACTCCTGTTTATATTAGCAAATCAAGAATCCGAAACGTTTCAGTAGCATCCATGTAAGATCTTTCGGAGGTTTGCTTTGATGCCAATAATAATATGTCTAGTTGTTTTAGCACTTATATATTTTTTTTACATTGTGTGCACAACAAATCAATAATGATGGTTTTTAAGTCTGAGTGGATAGTTGGCTTCACAATGACAGCAGTCTGTCACTCGCGACACACAACCTCTCATAAGATGGCTGGACCACAAAGCTATTGATCCAGCTATCAAGGGTTGATACAGTTATTTTGAAAGTGGCTGCTATAAAAATGTGTATACTATTGATTTTACAGGGACAAAATCTAAATGTAGTACATTACATTCGATCATGCAAAATGAAAATGCATCATGTTCTGTTTTAGTAAAAATGTAAACTGAATGCTTCTAGTTAACACAATTTGATATGTTTAAAGTATGGAGTTCATTTAAAACTGCTCAATTAAAATATCCAACTGCACAAATGGGTAAAATAAAAATCATATCCAGGATGTTCCCCAGCCCCAAGTGTCCCGGAGCAGGCATAACTGCCCCCATGACCCTAATCAGGATAAGCAGGTAGAAGATGGATAGATGGATGGATGGATGGTTCTGGATTGTCTGAATTGTTCTGACTACATGGGGCTTCTGCATGACATAGGCTGTTGAATTGTAAAGGTGATTATTATTAGAATTCCTATTCTCTGAATAAAATATCTCTGACTTTGCCCTTACAATCTGCGTGTAGCACGTCGGCCGTCATGTTCATTCTGGGACCGATTCTCTGTGATCCTTTATTGGATACGAGCTAATGGACAAATGGGTGGGTAGTTGGACTAATATCCGCAGTGTAGCATAGCCCTGTGCCCTGCAGAATAAGCAGGAAGCATTTTATTATTTAGAAATTTGCTTTGAAAATCCTTCATGGTCATTTCACTTAAAATCAACTTACTTCTGCTGAACCTCTATATTTTGTTTTAACTTCCGGACTCCTATATTATTCTCCAGCTCGTCAATCTCATCAGGAATATTCTGCAACTCATCCATGCAATAAATAGCTGAACGAAACAAAATCAAGCACATGTCGTGCTAATGTTTATGAACAAACGGTCTACAGTGGTGGTATTTAACCAGCTAATACGGGCTCTCATGAGGTTGCAGACTCCTTTGTTGCTAAAACACAACCTTTACCGCCTGCAGGCTGTCAGAGCAAGGCCTGGGAAACACAAACCCAGGTCTTTCTGAATCAGAAAGAAGGCCGCTGAACCACTTCTGTACAGTACTTGCCGCGTTTACAAGCGAGCGGGGGCATCGACAAGTCCGGCTAAGCGGCTAATCCCACGGTTTGGCGGAAGTTCGAAGGCAAAAATCAAAGAGGATGTCATAAACCAGGGAAAGCTTTAGGATGCGCTTCTTTGGTCGTTTGAGTCGATGCCATCGATTCGTTAAAAATCAGCTGGCTCGGAAAAACAATAAACTAGATTCTATTTTGTGTAATGCCTCTGGCAAAGGCCCTTTGGATCTTTATTTATTCATTTTCTTTACACAAAAGGGTAAGTGAGCACTTGGGGGCAGGGCCTCAGAGTGAGAATATTTTATTAATTTATTATCCGAATGATCTTGCAGCATTAATATTAATAGAACCAAATTGGATTTCATTTAGAAGGTGAAATAAATATGTGCAGTATTAAAAGTGAGAGAGGAGGAAATGTCATTAGCACTTAAAATAGCTTGGCTAAGAGAGGAAGGCTGGTCACCTTTAGGGTAAGGTTTCCTGCTTTTTTAATTCTTCAGAAATTTCTAACCTGAGACAACCTTTTTTATTATTTAGTTTTCTTGTGTGAAACCAAAACCTGTAAATTATGGAAATCTAGCTGATATTAAGACCAAGAAAAATCTAATCCTGTTAACACCACATATGGATATGATTTTGATATCTTCTTGTGTTCGCTTTGATCTTTCCTGTATTCTTTTGTTGCTTGTTTTTTTTTTTTTTAGGAATCTCCAATTTCTATTACTGTATAAGAAAATGAATATGTTCTTATGTTAATCATTTATAAACTCACTTTTTTCTCCATTAACTTTCTGATTGCTATCATGGTTGATATCACACACACACACACACACACGCACACGCACACACACACGCACGTTGGCATCCACTTCTAAATGAAGACCTTACATTCATTTCTATGGGAAAAACCCTAATCCCAACATGATTACATTCACAGATCTTTGGGGGACCTGAAAAATGGTCCCCACAATGTCAAAATCACAAATTTTTATTACATTGAGAGGAACATTTGGCTCCCACAATGTAATATAAACATAATACACACAAACACACAGGTGGGAACTCTCAACCACAGAAATGTGAGGGTACAGTGCAAAACCCACTGAGCCAGACCAAAACATTCTGCCATGATTTATATTGCTACCGCAGGATGGCTTTTTATTGTATAGTGGGACAAGAAAGACCCCGGACAAACATATTGTGGCTGGATAGAAATAGACAGTGACAGAATTTACTAGATAGCATCAGGAGAAGCAGTCATCACTGGTCTGGCAGATTTGAGGCCATCAGACCATCTTCAGGCACCGATCAGTGTGATGGCTGACATCTGCCGACGATGTTAACTTCAGCCCTGAAAGGGTGCTGTGAACTCTGATCAGAGATACAGACCCAGAAATAGAAATCCATTCTGCTGCCATGTGAGGATCATCAGTGGCCCGGGCCCCTGGGGCCTCCCTTGTTCTGAAGGTTTTGCATGGATGCTCACATGATGTGACTTTACCTGACCGCAGAACCTGAAATGAATTATCAGAAATCTCCTAAACTGGGGATTCCACACTGGGTGTTACACATTACAGTAAAACTGTTTAAAGTACACATATTTGAGAGAGAGAGAGAGAGAGAGAGAGAGAGAGAAAAAACATCAGAGGCTGATCTGAATGTCCCTGTTGGCAGATCCCAGTGTTTAAGGTGGTGCCATTTCTGCCTTAAACAATGAGGAGCTTTTAACTTGCCTGTCACCCGCCAGCCGATACCCAGAAAAATTTAAACTAAAATGCTCACACTGGTTTTTTTATTTGATCCCCCAGACACTGCATTTGAGACACGTCAGAGTCCTTCCCACATGTAATGCTGCTCTTTAGGTTGTTCAGTGGCATGTTTTTTAATTGGGTGTCCCTCACGGCTTCTCTGGACCACCTTAAGTCTTGCCTCATTGAAAGAAAGTTCATGAATGAGCGACTTTTTCCGTGATAATTTAAACCCAACAACAATCTTATACGAAACCTACTGTGGCCCAGATATAGGACTGTCTGTAAAGCACACTCCGCTAGCATGCTGACTGCTTACTCAGCATTTTCGAAGCAAAGGCATTAAAAATAAATTTCTCCGTTTCTTGATAATGTTTGGTTTCGCTGCCCCCACCCTGTTCTTTTTGCTTGCTTAGAAATGTCAGCATTTGAGCATGTTTCTTTAAATTATTGATCCCGAGACTGTGGAGCTTCATCAAAACACCCTGTACTACACGGGCCTGGCATTTTCTAACACTGAATTTACCGAGAAGTGACACTAATGTGTTCATGTCAACGGCACTTGTTTACAAATAGAGGTGAGTCGGGCTTCTGGCCTTAAATCCAAAATGTCCACAAGCTTCCTGAAAGCGTCGATGAGGAGGGGAAGCCAAGTTAAAAAATGTATGAAGAACACTGCGGTTTTTTTTTTTTTTTTTTATTCTCTGTTGAGAAAGAACAGAAGGCTTTCTCACTACCCAGGGAGAACGGAGTTCAAATAGTTTGAAGCTGCAGGAGCACATCTGAGAGGGATATTCACAGTTCAAGCCTACAAGGCAATTCCTCGCTCCGTCCCAGGTGAGAACGCTGAAAAAGAAATGAACCGGAGGACCCAATTTGCTGAGTTTTGTACAATAGACGTGCTTTCTTAACGTCAAGAGCTCAGTGATTTACACGAGACAGATGAGCCTGGCCTGCGAGTAAAACTACCCACTGTACATATCCCCTGTCCCACCTTCCATACTGAACAGAAGGCTCATATTTTTGCTCGGTTTTTACACGATATATATACACAATTTCTGTCCACTTGGTTGCTCGCCAAAACACCTGTTATCATTTGATAATGTAAGATCACTCTGATTCTTAGGATGGAGCTTTGCCTTGGATCACTGTCTATGAATGCTACAAGAGCTACAAAAATTGTCCACAAGAGAGCTCTGCTAATATTTATCTCTTTTTTTTTGTTTGTTTGGAAGGGTTTCAAACAGAATACCTCCGTTTGAAGAATAACAAAAACAATGACAAAGAATTATGCTAATAAGCTTTGTTCGCGTTGTGTTAGGTGCCAAGAATTTTTCAGCAGACTTTTTGCAGATTAATGCAACATTTTCTTACATGTTGAGTTAAGTTTGAGAAGTAAGGCAATGCTTGCATATTCTCATCTCACTCGAACCCTCACCCACTGGGTACATGGACCACTACCACAGTCCAAAATTCCCAAGTGTGTCTCGCTGTGACCTGTGGGAAGGCACGGTTGGACGTCTAGTCTGGCACACAACCAACCCGGCCTACCGTACATCACCTCACAAGCTTTTCGATCATGCCCTTCAATAAAGAAGCATAGATTTGCAGTTTTCACAACATCGTGTACCACAATTGGTATTGCTAGCTTTCATCTCAGCAGGAACAATAATATTTGATGACATTCAAAGTCTTTAAGTTGTTAACTTCATGGTGGCTACATTATCGATTATTTACCTACTTACTGTATAGTTTGGTGATTAGTAGACTAGACAGCTAACTAATGGAAACGTATGACTACTAACAAAACATCCACATACAACCACATGTCCCATTAAAGACTTTTTCACTGCTGATATATGAGTCGGTGGGGTGGATCGTAAGTGGGCTGGGTTGGATGTCCAGGCCACAGCGAGAGGCTTCACAAAATTCCAGTTTCTGGGTCCAAGTGCATTGTGCGTGTGTTCTCCCTCTGTCGTGTGGATTTTATCTGGGTATTCTGCCTGCTATCTACAATTAAAAGACCCAATATTTAGCTGGACTGATGACTTTAAATTGCCCTTCCTAATTCCGCATGTAAATGTGTGTATCTCTGTAGCTTCTGGCTGCCCTGACATGGTCTGACATCCTGTTCAGGCTGCACCTGTCTCGCACCCAATTTTCCCTGTGATAAACTATGCATTACCGCTTCCATAATTAGATCAAGAGGCGCTGAACATAAAGGATAGAGGATTGTGGGTAATTGTGGAGCAATTTGTCATTTTCCATCTTAATTTTCCTGTACATCTCTAGTGTGCACAATCTAATCTACATTTTATTTATATAGCAGATGGTTTTATACAAAGTGATACCTGATTGAGAAGGGTGGGGTCTGCCAGCCCCTGTAGCAACTGGACGGTAAGGGTCTTGCTCAAGGGCCGAATGGTGACATCACTCTGCCAATTCTGGGATTTTAACCAACATCCTTCCAACCACTGACAGTGTCCTAAACCGCTAAACCACACACCATTCGCTCAACAATATACTTTGCAGCAACTCAAGAAGAGCCAGATCACCAGAACCAGAGCACCATCCATACCTGAAACAATGTGTCTGTCTTAAAAGCACCTTCAGACCCCAGGCTAATTTAGACACCCTAAAGATTTTAAAATAAATACTTCTACAGATGTTTTGGGCACTTTGGAAGATATAGCAGCGTCAGCTTCCAGGCACACCTTGGATATTTGATCAAAGACGTTCTCTAATCACACACGAGACAGCAGAAATACCACCCAAGGAATTTTCTGGAACTCTTTTTTTATAAAATCAAATATAGCTTGTGAGTGATTTCTAAGGTTCTTAAACATTGCATTATAGGTATAATGTGAGGTTCCAAAAACTTCCTTCGTGAAAAAAACTTCCTCAATTCCTTTGTGCCATGAGGCAAATGGGTCCATTTATATTGCAATTTCATTCAATAAACACTCATCAGAATACTTTTGTTTCATATTTCCCTCACACCAGGTGTAATGGTATTCCGAATTTCACGGAGTCCCGAAAATCTTGAGCTCCAGACATTGATTTCTATGGTTTTGGAATGCCAAAGTGCTGGCAGTTCACCCAGGGCTGAAGATGGATCTTTGAACATCCACCTCGGAATAAAACCCTATCACCATCACAAATTATATTATGTACTTAGCATTGAGCCAGACTGAAACATGCTCCGTGTGTGCTGAATAACGCTGCGGGCAGTATGGGCTGCACTCAATGCTGTGGATTTTTCTGTAGCGCCATCTTTTTAAGGGAAAAAACGAAAACGACTCCGGCATCTTTGCTGCATTTCTGTGACTAAATCTGAATAATGTGCAGTGTGTGTGTGTGTGTGTGTGTATGTCTGTGTGTTTCAGAAATGGCAGAGATTTTATATTGATACACACAAACACACACACACACACATCTGTCATTTCCAAATTCACTTTTAAGCTCTATACTTACACTTATAATTTCAGATTTTTGAATTGCCTAGGATACGATGATGCCACGACGTAAAATATTTTTAATGGAACAGAATGACATACTTTAAGCGTATGAGTTTTATTTTCATTGTCCTATCACGGCTGAAACCAGTTTTAATGCAAATAAATGAAACCTTGATTATGTTTATTCTTGCTACAGTAGCAGTTGCCATTTCTTCATTTGCCTGAGCAACAGATGTCATGCAGCTGTTTAAAACAATAGCTGCAATTAGGATATGATGGTGCAACATGTGACTACATTTTAAATGCAAAATGATTGAAAATTCGAACGTGAACAGAGGAAGATCGGGCTACTTAGTACATTGAATTTCCACCCAAACCATCCATACTGTCTCCACCTCCTCATTTACACGATTCAGGAACAATCTAATACATTTACGAAGATGATAATCAGCACAAATTCAGTTTCTCTCCAGACTATAATACAATTGAATGACACACTAAACATTTAAGCAAAATTTAAAATACCTCCAGCACATCCCTCCCTATAACAGACCACGGACTGACATCAAAGAAAAAGAAATTAAGAATAAGGCTTTACTATATTACTTCGATTTTCAAAATATTTATGGTCATTATACGCAACGTGTAGTTTTCAAAATCAAAATAGAATCACAACTGTATATCACGCATAAACAGCTTCAGCTGGAGACGAGTTTTCTTTTATTTCGACAGATCCCCTCACTTATCTTTTCACAAAATCATTCTCCTTAACTAAGATGTCAGTTTTAAAACAGTTTTTATGACTAATTGTGAAAGAAAATAAACTCATGTGAATGTGGAAGGACTGGATCAGAAGTAAATGAGCTGTAACAGATGGCTTGTCTTGCTGAAATTAAAAACTTCCATTTATCTTTGATTGTGCAGTGGTAATTTTCAATGCAAACAGCGTCAGTCTATAGAATGACAGCTCCAAACCGTACTGACTTTGTCAACAAAAAGGACTGACAGGCAGTTTGCTGCAAATGTGTCATTCCTGCAGCTCTGTGTTCTGATTTCTGTCCTGTGGGAAACTAAAATCACATTCTGAAAAAACATTAAACCAGAGCAAACATCATGTTTTGTGTTTTAAGGTGTTTTTTAATTGTAAACAGACTTTAATTATCCTTTTTTCATCCTTCCACATGCACAGCACTGTTTCGTGGCTTGTACTTTTTACAAATATATTATTTGTAAAATGGTGTGGGGCATATTTTGCTGCTATAAAATTAATTCCCATTTTGAGGTATTGTCAGGATCGAGAATTGCTCTGACCCCTACTTGATCTCATCAGTTGAAATGAAGTTGTTCACTGAACTGGAGAAGACAAAGCTTTAGTTCCAAGAAATTAATCAACACCACCCACTATAGCACAAGGCCTGGGAAGGAGAGAGCCATCAGCTTGACCCTGTGAGGTTCTGAGAGCTCTCTGCGCATGAAAGGCATCATTCCTGATGGATAATATACTAAATTATAGGCTCTTAAATTATATTTCTCATGTTACGTGTATTTACTGCTTTGTGTGCCATGTTTCATAAGCACGCTGTAGATTCCTGCGCTGTCCTCCGTGTCGTTCTTTCTCTGTAGCAGTATGTGCACAGTAAACAAGGAAGATCTTGTGGTCTGTCGCATACACTACCTGTTAAAAATGCAATGTCAACAGTATTATTGATTTATTTAAAAAATATTTTCTACCTGGGGCAAAGGAATCCCAGACTAGAATAAGACTAGATTTCCAGAAATACTAAACTGCTTTTTTTTTTTTCCTAATATATCTCTTTGATTCTTGGCTTCTGATATTTGTGAGAAATATCAAAAACATCCTGAACAAGAGGTCAGCTGAAATCCTAAAACGCTCAGAACACTGGATTCAAACAGGTAAACATGACCAAACCCCAAAAAAGAACTGCTTCCCAGAGTGAGCCTATAAAGGTTGATGATTGAGATCAGGTGTGTGTGATTACAGAGTGGAACCATCTGGAAGGTAGGTGTGGCCAGGGAGGACAATCATGCCTGTGGCAGGTAATTTGTGAACCGGATTATATACTGAATGCAACATCAATAAGATTGTGAAACACAACATGATAACACTTTCTATGAATGCCATGTCTGTAAGAATCTATGAACTGATTCATAACACATTATAATGTATTCATAAAGCATTATAAACATGGCATAGTTATAAAATAGTTATAAAAAGGCATAACACATTATAGCCATGCTTATGTTTGCATTTTGAATGCTTCATGAAGCTTTCATCCATAACTCATTATAAATAGCTTTGTAATGCAGCACAAAGCATCCTTAATTCTTAATACCCACCCTTATAATGCATTATGAAGGTATATATAGTGCATCATAGATGAGAGCTTCCCTGGAGCTTGTGAAATCCATCCATCCATCTTCTACTGCTTTTCTGGGTTAGATCGTGGGGGTAGCAGTCTAAGCAGGGTAAGCCAGACTTCCTTCTCCCCGGCCACTTTGTTCAGCTCCTCTGGGGTAATGCCAGAGACATAGTCTCTCCAGCGTGTCCTGGGTCTTCCCCGGGGGCCTCCTCCCAGTGGGACATGCCGAGAACACCTCACCAGGGAGGTGTCCAGGAGGCATCCTGACCAGATGCCCGAGCCACCTCATCTGGCTCATCTCGATGCGGAGGAGCAGCGGTTCTACTCGGAGTCCCTCCCAAACGACTGAGCTTCTCACCTTATCTCTAACAGAGAGCTCAGCCGCCCTGCGGAGGAAACCCATTTCGGCTGCTTGTATTCGAGACCTCATTCCTTCGGTCACTACCCACAGCTCGTGACCATAGCTGAGGGTAGGAACGTAGATCGACTGGTAAATCGAGAACGTTGACTTTTGGCTCAGCTCCTTCTTCACCATGACAGACCGATGCAGCGCCCGCATCACTGCTGATCCACCTGCTGATCCACCTGTCAATCTCTCGCTCCATCCTTCCCTCACTCATGAACAAGACCTGAGATACTTAAACTTCTCCACTTGGGGAAGGACTCCCTTCCTGACGCAGAGAGAGCACTTCCAGCTGAGGATATTGGTCTCTGATTTGGAGGTGCTGATTTTCATCCCAGCCGCATCACATTTAGCTGTGAACTGCTCCAGTGAGAATAAAAGTTATGAACAGAATCGGTGACAAAGGGCAGCCCTGTTGGAGTCCAACCCTCACCGGGAACGAGGCCGACTTACTGTCGGCAATGCGGACCAAGCTCTGACACCGGTCATACAGGGTCCGAACAGCCTTAATAAGGAAGCCCGGCACCCCATACTCCCAGAGCACTCCCCACAGTACTGCCTGAGGGACATGGTCAAATGCCTTCTCTAAGTCCACAAAACACATGTAGACTGCTTAGGCAACCCTCCAGGATCCTGCTGAGAGTATAGGGCTGGTCCACTGTTCCGCTGCCAAAGCGAAAACCAAACTGCTCCTCCTGAATCTGAGGTTCGACAATCCAATGGACCCTCCTCTCCAGGGCCCCTGAATAGACCTTACAAGGGAGGCTGAGGAGTGTGAACCCCTATAGTTGGAACTATCATGCCAGTCTGCCAATCCAGAGGCCCCCGATGTCCATGCGATGCTACATATGTATGTCAACCAGGACAGCCCTGCAACATCTAGAGCCTTGAGGAACTCCGGGCGGATCTCATCCAACCCCGGGGCGCGGCCACCGAGGAGCTTTTTTAACCACCTCAGCGACCTCTGGCCTAGAGATAAGGGAGTCCATCTCCAAGTTCCCAGACTCTGCTTCCTCATTGGAAGGCATGTCAGTGGGATTGAGGTCTTCAAAGTATTCCTGTCACCGACCTAGAACGTCTTGAGTTGAGGTCAGCAGCGCTTAATCCCCACCATAAACAGTGTTGATGCTGCACTGATTTCCTGAGCCACTAAATGGTGGATGATCCTTGAAGCCATTCGGAAGTCGTTCTCCATGGCCTCGCCAAACTCCTCCCACACCTGAGCCCCACCAGTACTCATCAGCTGCCTTTGCAGTTCCACAGCCCAAAAAATCCTGATAGGATTCCTTATTCAGCTTGACGGCATCCCTCACCACCAGTGTCCACCAGTGGGTTCAGGGATTGCTGCTGCAACAGGCCCTGATCACCTTGCAGCCACAGCTCTGGTCAGCCGCCTCCACAATGGGGGCACAGACTCAATGTTCCCCGCCTCCTCCGGGACATGAGAGAAGTTGTGTCGGAGGTAGAAGTTAAAACTCCTTGTGACAGAGGATTCCTTCAGATGTTCCCAGCAGACCCTTACTATATGCTTGGGCCAGCCAGGCCTGACCGGCTTCTTCCCCCTCCAGCGGAGCCAATCCACCATCAGGTGGTGATCAGTTGTCAGCTCCACCCCTCTCTTCACCTGAGTGTCCAATACATGCGGCCGCAAGTCCGATGACACGACCACAAAGTCAATCATTGAACTGTGGCCTAGGGTGTCCTGGTGCCAAATGCACATATGGACACCATTATGTTTGAACATGGTGTTCATTATGAACAATCCATGATGGCGCACAGAAGTCCAATAACAAAACACCACTCAGGTTCAGATCGGGGGGGGGCGTTCCTCCCAATCATGCTGCTCCAGTTTTTACTGTCATTGCCCACATGAGCATTGAAGTCCCCAGTAGAAGTGTTCTCCAACACCCCTTCCGAGGTCTCGAAAAAGGGTTGGTATTCTGAACTGCCGTTTGGCCCATTAATGCAAACAACAGTCAGGATCCATCCCCCCACCCGAAGGCGGAAGGAGGCTACCCTCTCATCCACCGCAGTAAACCCCAATGTACAGGTGCCCAGCCAGGGAGCAATAAGTATGCCCACCCCTGCTCGGCGCCCCTCCCTGCAAGCAACTCCAGAGTAGAAGAGGGTCCAACCCCCCTCAAGGAGACTGGTTCCAGAGCCGAAGCCGTGCGATGAGGTGAGCCCGACTATATCTAGTCAGAACCTCACAACCAGCTCAGGTTCCTTCCCCGCCAGAGAGGTGACATTCCATGTCCCTAGAGCTAGCTTCTGCAGCTGAGGATCAGACCACCAAGGTCCCTGCCTTTGGCCACTACCCAACTCACACTGCACCCAACCCCTTTGACCTCTCCTACAGGTGGTGAGCCCATTGGAGGGGGGATCCACCTGCCTTCTTCGGGCTGTGCCTGACCAGGCCCCATGGGTACAGGCCTGCCTACCAGGCACTCACCAATGAGCCTCACCTCCAGGCCTGGCTCCGGGAGGGGGGGCCCGGTGACCCACATCCAGGCGAGGGAAAACGTGAATCTATGCTGTTAGTCATCATAAGGGGTATAAGCTTGTGAAGTATTATAATCAATACTACAGTATAATGTCTTATAACTGTCAAAAGAAGATGCTATAATGCTTTATTAATTCTTATACTGAGTATCATAATGCATTATAATATAATACAATATGCTGGTGCAAAAAAAAAGTATTTAAGTGTTTCAGTTGAAACCTCACAGATGTGCAGTGTGGAGAGGCAGGTATTAAACTGATATGCTTTAGGTCTGGCGAAAGTTCTCGCACCTGCATTCTGTACCAGTTGGAGAGACGTCAGGGCAGCACTCGAACTGGCAGATATATAGTGGAGCGTTACAATAATCTAATCTTGAAGTAATGAAAGCATGAAGCCACTTTTCAGCATTAGACAGAGCGTATTTTTTCTGACATTGTCTATATTCTACTGGAAAAACAGTCCATATATCCAGTGTGGCAGTGAGATGTTTCTGGCCAGTTGTAACGCTGAGGTCTTTTGCTGTAGTATCAGCAATAACATAGAAGGCTCGACTTAATGATGGGACATGTATATCTAAATGATTTATAGCTTACTAAAATCATAGCTGTCTGGTCTGAGTTCAACAAAAAATGAAATACTGTGGAGAATGTCTCTTATACAAGCATCCGGAGGGTTGTAATATTTCACAAGGCATGAGAGAGAGAAACTAGTACATGCAGGTTATTGGTATGCAGTGGTAATTAACACCATACTTGTTAACAATACCCATAAGGCTTTGGGGGTCCAACATAGACCCGTGCACCAGGCCCTAACTTTTTCAGAAAGAGTACATTGGATACATTTATCGTAACAAGCTGATAAAAACTCTGATGGTGGTAGCTTTTTGCTGAGACCTACACAAATTTCTTATAAAACTCCAGAATAGAGATGTTGCGGCTATCCGAAGAAAGAAGGGATGAATTTAGTATATCGACTAGGCCTGATTTCGTGTGATGGTGCCTTTGCCCAAACGTTGTCAGGCAGCATGCCTGAAATTTTTTGTAAAAGTAATAAAATAACAGCCAAAAACAGTGGGGTGAATTCCATGGTGACATGATAATCAATTAAATGTCAAACATACTCGTCCTTAAACATCGAGGCACTTGTGCAAAATTATTCTAATCTCCACTTTTTATTGTAGCTGTCTAGTGCAATGTCAGGGAAGCCAAGACTCCTGAGTTCCTCGAGATATCACACAATATTGGATATATTTCACTGAAGAACCAGTTTGAAATGGTCGAAATAATAATAAAGCAATACATTTGGGCTGAAAGTGTTCTGCTTTTATATCAAGAAAGGTACCCTTCAGAATCAGCAGAGAGTAACTGATACTTATTTTTAAGCAAAATTGAATCTTACAGATTCAAATTTTTAAATAATACATTTGAATACACATATGCAGAAGATGTATACAATTTTGATATAGACGCTGGTGCACAAAATGGATGTACGATGTAATTCATTACAAAACAAATGCTCCTTTGTTGTCTGTCATTCTTGTGTCATGTAAATTAAATGCTACTAGCATTACTAAAGGGCAATAACACTGTTTTTTCCTTATGTATTTATTATGCTACCCAATTTCTATGTATGTGTATGTCTATTTCTGCATGTGCATGTCCCTGTATTGACATAACATGGTTCAAGTCAAGAAAATAATTATTTTTGTACTTAAGCACCTTTAAACCATTTTAAACAGTTTAGAAAGATAAAAAGAATTACTTATGTGATTGCTCAGGAAACTTTCAAATACTTTAAAGTCAAATCCATAGACAAATATCTTGGTATTTCACAGTGCCTGGGCTGCTATCATTTGCCAGTTTGAGATAGCTAAGTTAATGTCATTATCTCTGGGTGTAGTACAGTCTTCATCATGCTAGAAGCCATACATTGTTTAGCCATAGGCTAGTTGCTTTGTGAACTCCTTTATTTGGGTGTTCTGGATACTCGGATGAGAGGCTGCTTTTGTAAATAGTTTGCAAAAAGAAGAGAATTTAAGAAGCAGTTATCTTTTTGGCTTCACATAACCTCGCCCATATCATTCACCAACTACTATCAAGTTAAGATTGTAAACTGTAGTTATTGTATCCCAGAGCATTAGAGTTTGCAAGACCCAAACCCAAGTGCAGAAAAAGGACGGCTTCAACATCGCTGCGTGACTGGATTTGGTTGAAATGGATGTCCACGCTTTTAGAACTTCCCTGCGATGTTTCCAGCTGGAAAGTCTTAATCTCACAGCTAAAAACTTTGAATTCCAAAGCTTTTGTCTCAGTTTCTTCACAGGATCTTAGATTATATGTCCTCATATACTTTACTCAGTTGATTACAGACTGCTGTTGGGAACATACCAAGTTACTTCAAGTACACTACGAAAACACTTTGCAATAGGCGGTTTTTTGCATATAGCTGAAATGAAGGGTTAACTCATATGAAGATTTCTAAGGGTCTCTCTCCTTTATGCCCAAAGAGCCAGTTCCTTGTCATATTAACCAGCTTCTCTGTACGAAATATTAGAATCCAACATTTTACCTGGTTTCCTCTTGAAATGACAGTACTTAAGAACCTGTTGTGAAAATAATACCATGTACTTACATTGAAGCGTTTGAACCAGAAATCTATTCATTACAGGCAGAGTAACTTAATTATTACACTAACTGAACAATTTAAGCAGAAAATAGTTTTATACACTGGAGTTTATGAACCATATCTCTGCACTAAGTGTCTCATTTACATTCTCTTTTTCTGTTTTTTAGTTTTAATAGAGCTGTATAAGCTCTATTATGTAGAACTATCTATAATTACATAAAAGTGCTTTTATATTCAGAGGAACAAAAGTAACTCTAAAGAAGCATAATAATATAAAAAGACACATCTTGATCTTCATTCAATAGAAAGGATGAGATGCTTGCGTATTCGTTTTTGTTACCCCCTGATTCAGTATACGGAGTTTTTTAAGACTCCATGTACTGCAAAATCTGTTTCACTGTGTGTCATACACACCATTGTTGAAGTACTTACAAAGGCTGCAGATTATGTCTCCCTCGCTGGGCATTACAGTGTTTTCAGTCTGCTTTATGCATTATTCATGGTGAAAATTAATTGTAAGAGATGGGGGGGGGGGAACACAACATGTATTTTGTTCTAGGCAACAGCTTTTTTTTTACCTAAGAAATAATTTACTGTTTCCATTCCCCAAAGACCCTATGTTGACCTTCCAGAATTTCTGACTGTTGCCTTTAAGATTTAACAGAAAAAGCCCACTAAGGACTGTTAGAAGTTACTTATTTTATCCGAACTGTCATATTTCCTTAGAATAGTATTTTATTTGAAGATTTGTCACAGGAAACTGTACATCTGTTCATGGTGAAATAAGAATAATTAATCCATTCATTGTACTGACATACAAGGTTACCCTCTTTTAAGCAAAAAGAAAAAGAGGAGATTCATTGACCTTGGTATAATAACAGCTAAAAGCTAAAGTTCAGCTTCCTTGACTTTGGCTTAAATGTAGTGCATGAACAGCAAAAAAAAAGTCCAAAATCCATAAAATCCATGATGTTTTTGTCTTCACTTGCGTATTTTATGCTTATATATTTTTAACCTATTAAATATTTATAGAAAACAGCTGTGTGCATGCCGGTGAGATACTGCACTTGCTTTCAACTGTGTTTAATGCCAGAAACATTAACATTTGATAGCTTATTAAGAATGAGGTTAGAATGCTTAGTCTTCGTAATTCCTAATTTGACGGCGAGGCTTACAGCAATTAAGATGTTTAAATTAAATATTTAGGAATAAGCAGTCATATTAGTGGGAGACTGGAGAGTGGAGCGGAGGTGAATGCGACTGCATTTGAATGTCGGTGGCTCTCGTCTTGAAGTCTCCCAGGGATTCGGGATGTGAAGTGCTGATCGTCGCGTCGCACTGATAAGCAAAATATTTCCAGACCGTAAAGAATTCCATGGTGTGTGAGAGGGATAAACCGCAATCTGCAGCCGCACACTGAACTTGACTGCTCGTATTTGCATTGGAAATCAGGTGGAAGTTACGCTAAGCTCTCCATTACAGTCTCATGTATGTGAAAGGTCTCCCCCTTCATTTGAATATGGCCTCTTGTGCATGTGAAAAATCACATTAAAAGAGAGACATTTCATTCCATGAGAACGCATCTTTTTAAAATACAGAGTCTTCCAGGGCAAAAGGTATAAATGTGATATAAGGATCATGGATGAAGTTCTTTCCTGAAGCACAGACAAACAGGTTCACATATATTACAGGCAATTTAAGAGGAATGCCGACTTGAGTTTTATATGGAATTAGACAAGTAGACTTTGTGTTATTTCGAAAATACACATTAGTATGTTTTGAAAAGTAATTGGGAAAACACACATTATTATGCCGATAAATCATATGAAAAATAACATAATAATACAATACATTTACATAAATCATTTTTAATTACTAGATACTTATTTTTAAACACTTGCCACTGCACTAAAATTGTTGCCACACACGCTAATTTGCTCCTGTTACCACCACCAAGTTTTTGCTTTCCAGGTTTTATCACAACATGAGAACAGAGTTAACCCTTTCAAGCCTGTCCATTTTTGAGTGTTTTCTATCCCTTTGATTTTAGGCTTATTACATGGTACAGGTATGTTGATGATTTAGCCACATTTGCTGCATGTCGTTATTTTAATGACATTCTGGGCTACTCAAATATGTCATAATTTGATGTGTAAATGCTGACAGGGTTTTTGAAATCATGCTTTTTAAAAAAAAACTACTTGCGCAAGTTTTAGTCTCATATATTATAAACATTTTCAGGTACTACAAATGTTGAGATTAGAGTCTCTATGATGTGGGAATGCAGGGGATTCACCGGAGACCTTTCTGTGGCTTCGTATTTTGAAGGAATGCATAGCTAATGCCAGGTGGAAATGAATTTCTTTGGTTTTACATCCATTTGGTAACAGTTTTAGAGTCCAGTGCTGAATATGTGTTGCTATTGTTTTTCCGCCTATATATGCCTTGACTGGCGAAAGTGCAAATTGAGAATGAAACTTTTAGTCGGCATTGTGGCATTGTAGTTTACATGTGGGAGGTGTCCCAGTCACATGATGGGTGTGTGCCATTTCAGCTGTTTCGATGGAGCTCGACATCAAACATACATTTACAAACTTTTTTGTATATTTTTTTGACTAATACGAAAAAATTTAGTACTTGTCTTCCTAATAAGTAGGATACTGTGTTTTGTTATTTCTAGTCGAACTCCGGCCAATTTCTGAGTGTTTTTCTATCCCTTTATTTATAGGCTTATAATAAATAAATTATAAAATAAACGTGTTTTTCCACAGAATGGTAGTATGTGGAAGCAAATATATGCTTTGTTTTTGTCTTCTAATGTGAATAATATCGATTTTTTATGGAGTATTAGGGGTGCGAGCGAACGGGTGGAAAATGTTTAAAATATATGCCTCGTTGCGCACAGGATTACTCTGGAATACATTAGCACACAATGTAACAACTTGGATGACTGTCTCTGGATTCCACCGATATGCGACTGATGTCTGCGTGTCGCACCTATCCAAGTTACGAACCTGAGATTAATGGATGCGAAAGATGACACATTTTGCATTTATTGGGTTTTAAAGGTTTAAGAATATAAAACTTATTAAGAGGGTATGCTGACATAAACAATAGTCACGGAATCAGGCAGATTTCACAAAAAATATACCCCACCTGTACTGATATTATGGCTAGCAGCTCCCCATTAGATCAGTTTTTTTTTTTCTGCGAGAAATACCTGATCAGGTCCAAGTGTACAAAGACTGGAGCCAAAGTGAACATATTCTTTCCTGGAATGAGGACAGAACAGGCCTGTAACTTGTGGATCAAAGTTTGGGCCCCATGAAAGCACATCATACTGGGCCCCCAGCAAGACCAATCAAATTACGTTAAAATTTTTAGGGGCCTTGGAATTGTCCTAACTCCCCTTCCCCCACACCCTGCCCCCCATGGCACTCCTGATATGTCTTAATCCCCAATTCATACAAATCCAAAATATACCCAAGGAAGGACTCTACGAACATATGGAAGTCAAATGTTACAAAACTGTGCATCACCATGTTAGGATATTGACTAAGTGAAGAAGGACATACACCTTATGGACAAAAGTATTGCGACACACCTCTTAATCGTTGAATTAAGATGTTTCATTCAGACCTATTGCCACAGCTGTATAAAATCAAGCACAAAGCCATACAGTCAGGTTTACAAACATTAGTGAATGAAGAGCCCAGTAAATTCAAGCGTGATACTGTCATAGGATAACACCTTTGCAATAAGTCAGTTCATGAAATTTATTCACTGCTAGATATTCCAGTGGTATTATTGCAAAGTGTAAGTGTTTAGGAACAAAAGAAGCTCAGCCACGATGTGGTAGACCATGCAAAGTAACAGAGCGGAATCACCGAGTGCTAATGCACAAAAGACGCTGACTTCCCTCTGGCATTACCCCAAGCATGAGAACTGTACACCGGGAGCTTCATGGAATGTGCTTCCATGGCTGAGTAGCTGCATACAAGCTTCAGATCGCTGAGTGCAATGCCAAGAGTTGGATGGAGTGGTGTAAAGAATGCCACCACTGGACTCTGGAGCAGTGTTCTTTGGAGTGACGTATCACACTTCTCTTTCTGGCAGTTAGAAAAGTCTGGGTTTGGAGGATGCCAGGAGAACGTTACCTGCCTGACTGCATTGTGTCAAATGTAAAGTTTGGTCGAGGAGGGATAATGGTATGGGTTTGTTTTCCAGGGGCTGGGCTAGACCCATTAGTTCCAGTGAAGGGTATACTTAATGCTTTAGCATACCAAGACATTTTGGATAATTCTATGCCTTTACCTTTGTTGGAACAGTTTGGGGAAGGCCCTTTTTTGTTCCTGCATAACTGAGCCCCAGTATGCAAAGCAAGATCCATAAAGGCATGGTTGGATGAGTTTGGTGTGGAAGAACTTGGCTGGCCACCACAGAGCCCTGACTTCAACCCCACTGAACATCTTTGGGATGAACTTAAACAATGATTGTGAACCAGGCCTTCACATCCAACATCAGTGCCTGACCTCACAAATGCTCTTCTAGATGAATGGGCAAAAAGTCCCACTGACACAGTAGAAAATCTTGTGGAAAGCCTTCCCAGAGGAGCAGCAGCTGTTATAGCTGCAAAGGGGGGACCAACTCCATATTAATGACAATGGATTTAGAATATGATGTCATAAACGTTCCTGTAAGTGCAATGGCCAGGCGTCCAAATACTTTTGTCCATATAGTATACCTGAAATTAACTGAAGTTTTATTTGTCATTTGAGGAAGTACAAGTACAGGCACACTGGAATTTGTTAGTTTTTACGTATCCCATCTTTCTATGTTTTGAGACATATACATACATGCCCAATTGACAGCAAAGCTTGGGTCAGCTGTATATCTGCCATCCCTGGAGCATTTCAGGGGTTTAAGGGCCTTGTTCAATGGCCCAAAGAAGATGTGGCTACTCTGCTCAGGACGTTTGTGATATATTCTAGTGTACATCATTGCCTGGAACAAAGAGGGAAAATCTCCAATCCAAACGGCATCACCAAATATTCATAATGTTTGATAATCATCTGGATGGTAGCTGCAAAGACCCAACTTAATGAAGAATTAGTTGACTAAACTGTAAAGCCTTCATAGTTAACATGGGCCACTTGGGCAATTTACCTGTGGCTCAATCAACCCAATGGTTGCGTAAATGGAACCTGTATAGTCTTAGGGTTAGTGGGTCCTAAAGGGTGCAAATAACTGAACTGCATTCATACAAATTCATACCACACATGGTTTCAGTAATCAAACCATTACCTAATCTAGGGCCCAAATGGGCAACATCTTAATTGATTCATCAAACACATACCCTTCAGACCTATAACTGATGAAACATTACACAGAAATTTCAGCATCTCTGATACTGAAATATGCAGGGAGTAGAAATTGCATGGAATGACTATTTTGGAGAATTGCTATGTAATTATTCTCCTTTTCCATAATTGTAAGTTTTGGCTGGAACGTTCAAGTACAGTAAGTACAGTAAGTCATTTAATGAGTGAGTTCCATTCCTGCAACTTGGTTGTTAAGCGAATTGGTCGATAGGAGAGGAACAACTGTTTACCAATATTTCAAGCATTCTGTACTGATAGTGGGTTTATGTCAGCCATCCTTAGATATTTTAATCTAAAATTATACAAAGAACATGTTTATAATGTTTATAGTATAGTATACTGAATGTTGTAATGAACGGAATAGAGGAAATCAGCTCAAATATACATTATTTAGGTTTGCATACTGTAAATACAGGTAGTCAGAGATTGTAAATGCTAGTGTAGTGAATACTAAGTGACTGTGGGACAAAGACTGAGACTGAAAGTGAGAAAGGGCAATGAGATGTTTGACGGGGATAGGCCACGCTGCCATTTCCATGGCCAAAGATTTCATACAGCTTACGATAGTGACTGGTTGGAGAATGGGTCGTAAGCCCGGGTGGTCATTAAACAGGTAGGTTGTTAGGTGAGGAGAGTCTGTACTCAGAACTGAAAGGAGCCTGAGAGATGCATAGCTGAAGCAGTTAAACAATTGCAATGGGTATGATAAAAGACAAGGTCTTGGAAATAAATGAGGTCAGGTGCACAACAAACTAGAGTAAATAAAAAAATCGAACGACAAGCAGAACAAGAGAACCAGAGATCATAAACAGATTACCAGAAATTCCGACGAAATGAACCAGTTTTCAAGACTAACGAAAATCCGAAACTTAGCAAGATGCATTAATCAGCTGGGGGGTCACCTCGGCCCAGCAGGTAACAAATAAAATGGATTTTGTATTGGATGTCACAGGTACCACTGTAATTTTGGATGCAACTTATGACTCTCTGTGTCCCTACCCTAGACAGATGTTTGTGGTGTGTTACTTATGATAATAATAAGAAGAATTATGGACAACTCGGACTTATGAACAGACTGTCATATAAAATATTTGAGTTAAATAAAATGGTTCAGAATAACGGACGCATGCACTACTTTGTGCCTTGAAGATATTGTCTGGCTTCAGCATTAAATCAGCTTGAGGTACTGTACAGTACAATATGTAGTTATTTATGTTACCATATTATTATTATTATTATTATGCACTGTATTATTATTGTTCTGACTTAGTTACGAATTTACCTTAAAGAGACAGTTATGGAACTGATCTTGTTTGTAACCTAGGGACTGCCAGTAATAAGTAATCTAGTGCCGGGTTATGGAAAGACTGTAATCCAACCAAGAAGAACCTGGGATAGGACACCTAAGTATCACAGGCTGCTGTGCCACAGCAGGAATCAAACCAAGAAACAAGTAGTGAGTGGTGAAGCCTCTGTGCCACCATCAAAGATGGCGTTAACCAAAGAATTGTAAAGCCCATACACTGTAATTGAGGTAGATAATAAACACAGTGGATATACATATAAGGAGCTTTTAAAAGGGTGCTAGTTTAGTGCGCGTTTAGTATTCTCACCGATGCAGGTGGCCATTGGTTAAAAATATAGAATAAAAAACTTTGTAAGAGATGTGGGAGCCAAGGGATTTGTCACGAGAAAAATAAGGGGGGACTCAGAATAGAGCCCTGGGGCACTGCTTTGGGAGGACTAGAAGGATCTGAGAATGAATGTTGCCAGTGGACATTATATAATCAGTGACTAAGGAGGAAACAACTGAACTGAGGGCAGCACCTACAGCATCCATCTGTAGGCCTATAGTCGCATTGTCCATAAAGTGTGAGCATCCTAATGAAGACGTATCAAATATGTCATGAGGAGCACTGACCGTTGTGTGAAGCCTCATGTTTTTCATGCGTATAGCTTTAAGGACATTTCAGCGTCCCGTAAAATAGAAAAGATGTTTCTCAACTTAAACATTAGTTTTGATCACATTCAGTTAAGCAACTTATGTTCCTTCCCAGCTGCCTGCATTTAATTTATCATGATTGCTCAGTACTTTTTGATCTGCTTTTGTAATACGCATATGTAATATTTAAAATGTCTCTTAAAAGGTAAACAAAAAAAGATGCACAGGAACTATTAATCCTAAAATCCACACATGAAATGTTAGCCATGCACACTGAAATAACACTGGTGAACAGAATCAAGTTCAGCTTATTTCCTTAGTTATGTCTTGTAGTCATAACAAACTGATTTGATAGCATGCTCTGCGGTTTGCATAGTGTGCCGTGTATCTGTGTGTGTGTGTGTATATCTGTGTGTGTGTGTTTAGGGGAAGAGGTGGGATATTGGTTTTAAATGCAAATTAAATCTGGTGAAAACAGGCGGATTACCTTATGCGTTTTATTAACTATAATATGTTTTATTAATAACAACAGCTCATACGTGGGAAGGCTGGTGATATTTGTTGTTTCATTTTAATTTGATAACAAGATGCAAGCAACTCGTGACATTTTTGTATATTCTTGGCAAAATGTTCTGCAACAGAGCAGATGGGAAGGTAGAAACAGCAAAAGAATATCCCAGGAGATTAAATAGCAAAAAAAATAAATAAATAAATATAAAAATAAAAATGTAAAGGAAAATGTGGGTAGCTTGTGTTACAACAGACGTCCTCTGCATATGGACTTCAAACAGAGCAAGACATAAGCAATTTAAAAATCATCATAGATGATAAAATACTTCAGTCAGTATGATTAATATTTTACACATGACTGAAGATTTCCACTCTGGTTTTATTCTTAGTATACTTAAACATTTGGTACACATTAAAAAAATGTACAAATGGACAGGATATGTTATGCAGTTACAGGTTCAGAATATGATAAACGGTATTTGCTTCTTTTTCAGCAAATATGGGGGTAACATTGCATCTGGTTGTAGATTTACATGCACACAACTGTGTAACTTTATACTTTGGACAAAGGCTTACAAGTTCATAGCGGAAGACTTCATATCTTTTTTAAATACATTATTAGAGTTCACTTACAGGTACATTTATTCATTTAATAATGCATTTATTTATTGAAATAAATTTCTAGACTGCAACACTTATAGAAAAACCATCCAGAGCGTAAAACCCTTGTCTTACATTTTCAAAAAGTGATTTAAAGCCGATTTTGTAATGGCAGAGAATTGCATAAAACTGTGTGAAATTGCGCAGATAATAAGTTAAATCTCTCAACATGAAAAGATAATTGCTCTAGAAATTAGCTGTACCTGGGGTTTATTCGTTTGGTCATGGCTAGTTTCTTATATAGTGATGATATGATATTTGCGCTAATTAAATCAGGTCAGAGTTGCTGAAGGTCGGACATTAGTGCTCAGGATCATTGAAATGGTAATTATAAACAGATCAGAAAGTTACGGTGCTTTATTGCGGCTTATTGGATAATTACTATGAGTGTGTATGGTTTAGAGTAATAAAAGATTATCGACTGCAGAGTGTATGTCTCAACTGGAGATGACTTGGTGCTTATAGGGAATAAGCTCCGCAGCCTTTACGGGAGCAGGGTGGCTGAGGGATTGTGGTCACAGCGAAGCAGGACTATGTTAATTCTCACCCTCATTCTGGGGTTTTCCAGACCTGTATTCATTCAGTTCACTTAGTAATTGAGAAGGTCCCGTTCTCTCTGCCACACTCGTGCATCATTTTAGGTAAAAGCATCTACCAAATAAAGTAAATACAATGTAGCGTCTGTTTCATAACCTCTTCTCGGTTCGTGCATTTTTGAAGGCATGCTGAGAACACACAAGGCAGTGAAGTATGTGTTGAAGTATGTCTTGTGCAATGCATCATATGGCATGAAACAATTTTTTAGCTGTCCGACATTGAACTTTGAAAGACATCTTTGCAGTTTATTAATGCTGAGATGTACTTGGATGATGTTGACTTTGAATGATGTGATAAGACAATATATATATATATATATATATATATATAGAGAATGTTGACATTTAATAATGTGAAAAGAAAATATATATATATATATATATATATATATATATATATATATACACACACATGTATATTTTGTACTGGTTTTATCATCTGCTCTGTTTAAATCCAAATGCCTAACACTAGTAAGATTACAGAGAAGGCTGAATGAATGAATTAACATTTCACCCTCAAAATACGGAAACAGATGAATTAACCATGAATTACATTACATATGTTTAACGTGAGCTAAACATACCATCAAGCATATTAACAGAATGTTTAGCAAATTTCAAATGCTTAAAAAAATGCATATACATTTTTAATATCATAGTTCAACAAACGTCAACAGGATGCCTCATGGCAGACACTCAGAGCTGTAATGGACCGTGTGGTTGTGTGTACTGCTCCCATGCTATTGTTTAATGAGGAGGAAAATCCAAAATCCAAATTTTGGACCGTGCCCCAGCTTTGGAAGATAGCGGAGGGCCAATATAATGAGAAAATCTGTTTCCTCTGGGACTGCGTGTTTTCCCCAGTGCTGTTTTGTTTTTTATGGCAGGTTGTTGGGGTTGGGGCGAGGTCACCTCATAATTACTGAACAGTGAGCTGTCGGTGCCCAGGCTTTATTTAACGGTAGATACGAAGCTGGCACTCAACTGAAACGCATAAACAAATCTGCCAAGAAGAGATTCTTTTTAGGGGAAACTCATTCCCTCATTTGTTCCTTATGGTAGCACCGACCCCTGAAATACCATCACTGGTTTAGTGCCTTGTGCCTGGCTAATACTATTTTTGCATCTATAATGCTGACAAAAAGCTGACAGTTGACAAAAAATGCCCCCGGTGGCTTGTCACTCAGTGGCAGTAACTACAGCGACGCAATAAAAGATTCAATAATCTTCAAGGAACAAGCCAAAGTAACAAGAGTTGACCTACAGTACAAATGTAAGCATTGACGGGTTGGATTTAATTCTCCAAATGCATATAGTTCAGAAAAGTGATGCATCTCTTACATTTAGCTAGCAATAAAGCATTGCTTAATAATTAGGCCTCAAAACATGGTAATAGTTTTTTTGTTTGTTTCTTTTATCCATTTTATTGTATATTGTACTTTTTAAACACAATGTACATATGTCTACAATAAGCGACACAATGAAATCGTAAAGCACAAGTCTGAGATCTTTGGCTTAACTTGGGGGGCCAGTAGGGAACCGGCACAATCTGGTCATTGGACAGAGATGTGAGGACCCCATGTGGACCTTCTGGAATGGAGAAGGCGCTAATCCTGATTGTTGGATAATGATGTTGGACTGTGGTCCTAGGAAGCGAAAAGGCCTGCCAAGCACAGCCAGGGAAACCCTAAAGGAATTCCGACGAGGACCTGTCAAGAGACGGAAGCTGGGAACGCGGGGTGCAGGAACAGCCTGTCAGCGAAGAGGAAGAGGGGGGCGATTTCCACAATTCCTTCAAAAAAATCATCACCTCTCAAAACGTCCTCTCGCCTGAAAGGAGCACTAAATGGTTAGCCATGTTACATGCATACTCTCTTCATTTTTTTTTTTTTTTGGTTGAAATGAAATTTTGCAAATCCGGGGGTACTTTGGAAGGGCTTTTGGTGTTGGGCACTGATTGTGAGATGGAAAGAGGAAAGTCTTGGAACGGGGCCCGTGAGAGGCAAGGCCATGGCCGACGTTGAAGAAGTGAACTACAAGGCAGAGGGGGCTGAGTGGCTGCGGCATTTGCAGTACCCGCTTTCATCAGACAAGTGGATGCATGTCTATGTGGGTGAATGCTGGCTACAGGATGTCAACTAGCAGAGTTACACCGATCGAGAGCAAGTGCCGATACACGTAGGGATGAGGCAGAGCCCTTGGAGGAACCTGACTTCCCTGTTCCAGTGAAGCAGTTGGAGGGAGTCTACTTAACTTCACCTGTTGTGCGACTCGAAGGAAACGTGACAGCGAGCGATCTGCAAGGGAGGGGGGAGGTAGGAAGACAACCGAGCAAGGAGACGAAAAAGAGCAAGAGACACTGCGTCACTCAGATAAGCAACGACCGGAGCCTCCTGTCCCGTGTGAATGTGTGCTTGCGTGATTGACGTGCGACTCCGACTGTAGCCGTAGCTGGCAAAAGCCCCACATTCCCACACAAGCCAGTGTGGATGCGAGAGAGGTCCTCGAATAAAATCGGGCCCGCCCGAACATACCATCAGGGAGGATAAATGGGACAACAGAGAGGTAGAAGACAGAAAAGGAGAAGGCTACGCTGAATGGGTCAATTAGTAGAAGTTCACAGCTAGCGTTAGCTATGGGATGACACAGGATTCCAAGCTGTCAAAATGTAACAAGCGGTAATTGTTTCTAAATATTGCAGAGCACAGCGGCAATGAAATTTACATGTTGGATCGTCAAAGAAACCAAGTAGGCTAAATGCTGAACAGAAGATCATTTTATTGCTTTTTATTTGCTGAATAAGACATGAAACTGAAAACAATACAAAATATTTCTTGATAGCTAAGTATTAATCTCTAAAAGGTGTTTTATATGTTGCTACAGAGAATAAAAATGCATTTTAATTTAATTTTTCTTCTTATTATTAGTTATGTCGGTTAACTTTGATTAAGTTAATGAGGGTCGTACAATATTTGAATGCAGTATTCTGGGAAAAATTTAACTAACATCTTTGTCTTTACATTTTGCTAAGCATTTTAAAGAAGCTCTTAAATGAAAGGTTAGTTGAGACATTGTCTTTGTACCCTTCAATAAGGTAAATTAACCTTAATTGCTCCAGTAAATAACTGACTCCATAAATGGGAAATGTGTAAAATCTTCTAAGTCACCTTGGAGATATTAATCACAATGTAGAAAAAAGTAATGTTTCATTAACTTTGATTTTTTTCTTTCAGGAGATAATGCCACATGAAGTCTGTATTTTTCAGGAGTAGATTTAGTGTTGACAAATGTTTTTATAGTGAATATCTGCATGAGTTCCGATTGTAAATCACTGAGTGTGAGATTATTGAGGTGAAACTGAAGGGCGGTACAATGATTAAAGAAGATTTTCACCTAAGATGTTAGGTTTATGCTGAAGTTACAATGCAGAAAATTTAATTATAAAACAGAACATGAATGTGATCCTTTTAAAATAATACTAGAATACAAATCTAAACCCATATACAGAATGTATGAGCGTTGCAAGTTAAATGGAATTTTAGTGGTGAAAGTCAGGCACCAATTAATGGTAATTATAGTCTATGATTTGAGGTGACTGAACAGTTGATATTTATTCAATAAAATATATCTGCTAATTAGGTATAGTTATGAAGGCACGGAACACAGTGTTATTCATTGTGGATATTTTTTTAATATAATGATTTTAAGATGAGCGCATAACTTGCCTGACGGCTTCATTTTATTCATGTCTCTGTGCCTGCTGTTGATTTAGTCGTCTCAGTTTTGAAATGCTGTGATAAACAAGGATGTATTTAAACACTCCTAAGCCCCTTTGTTTGCTGAGAAGTCCTATCCAACTGGCTGTTTTACTTTATTGGTAAATATCATTTGAATTATGTTTTCATTTGATAGTTTCATGCTTAAGTTGCACTTTTTTCAATTAAATAATTGTAACTTCCCGGTGCGGAAACAGACACGAAAACTTCATCAAGAGATAAAATTTTCAGCAAAGACATTGTCCTGGAAAGAACGACGTAAAATGTATTCTTAAATTTTGCAGAATGACTCACTTGTTCTGATGGTAAATAAGTGCCGATTGGAAAGAACCTGAATGCAACTGTAGAACTCTATGTCCAATCAAAATAGAAAAGAATCTTTTTTGACTAATTGAAGAGCAGATGATAGCAAGGGGCAGAAATGTCACGGTTCGCTCCTCTGTGACTTGGAAACAGTGGGTATTATGACGGAAGGCTCGGAAGAATAGGAGGTCACTGGCCGAAGTTCTTCTCCTGCCAAATTACTGATTCTTGCTGGGGAGCTGAAAGGCACAGTGGAATGTGTTCAGCTTGCGCCCGACTCAGGCAGGAAGGGAGGGAGAGAAGTCTTAAGGCACCAGCTTTACCGATCACATCACAGGAAGCTACACTTACATATTCACATGGTCCAGATCATGGCGGGTCCAGATCAGTCTCTATACAAAGCCATTTACAAAAATTATTGCATATAAATATTATGCATATGGATATTGAATTTTATATTACGTTTTTTTTTTTCTTTTAATTCATGATAATATATTTAAAGCCAGGCAGCATTGCTTAAAGCCAATAACGCAACTTTCATTTTACACTTTTACACAATGTTAATATTATTCATTGACATTCGTTAAAGTGGTAATATCACTGAGATGCCCCCCTGAAAAAAAATTGATCTGAAGAGCAATGGATGGACACTGGTAGTGTAAAATTTGTTTAACATTTTGCATTTTTCCATCAAATGTGAAAGGCAGTTAAATAGGGTGGTGTTAAATCGGGATATTTAAGGCAAAGAAGGGAACCACTTGTACTACTTTATTGCCGCAATGAGGAGCGGTCACGCATCAGTAAGACCTCCTGCAATATGAGTAGAAAAGGTTTTTCACAAAATGGTTTCAGGAGCCATTGTACTGTCAGATTCTCTAGCTTTGTGGCCTAGTTTTACAATATATGACCCTAGTGGAAATAAGTGAGCGGATATATATTTTTTACTATTACTTTGGGAGATAAAAACTAATTGTCTGCAACACATGATGTACTAATATACTAATTTGATCTAATAGTATGATAAGATACACTATGTACTATAATGAAATGGTGCACTGAAGAACTAATGTTTTTCTTGCTGAAAACTTTTTCCACAATCTCACAGAAAGCTCAGATTCATATAAAAATAGATCTCTGTATGATCTTGGAGAAGTATATTAGGATACATCAACTACGTAATCTTGAGTACTCACGTATTCAACATTATTTATAAATAATGTATTTATTCATTTATTTGGTTTACTTCGCCATTAGCAATTTGAGGGACAGAAACAAGGGTTTATTATCTTGGTCATTCATAAATACAGTATCGTACAACCAAATGCAAGCTTGTTTTCAGGTATGATACAGGAAAGAAAATTGAATTTCACTGTTGCATTATCATTTGAGAAAACAGCTATTTGTTTTTATTTTCAATCTCTCTCGTTCAATACGAATAAAATTGAAACGAAAAAATGTAGCTATGTTGCTTATTTGTGTTCAGCAAACTAGCATAATCACTGGCCTAAGAATATTACAAAGATAAGTTGCAGTATATTGTGACATCACCTTCTTTGAGAGGGCCACCTCATGTTTGTGTCCTCCATGAAATTATGTGAATCACAGTAGTTCTTTACCACAAATGGCCTAAATGAAAAATGTTACCTCTGTTTATCTCAAGCGGAGAAAAAGCTCTACATAGCTGATTAACAGTGGCGGTAAAATGCAGCACGACTGACTGCTACCAACGGGTTGGGCGCTTCACGGCCGCTCAAATCGCTTGTACTTAACGTTTCTGCATGAGTGAGATTAAGACCAGTGTGAAGCAAACCAGAAGCATTTATCCATTAAAAATGTATCCATTTAAGTTTCAATTAAAAAACTGAGCTACAAACATGCTGCTTTTTTTTTTTTTTTTTTGCTTATATGAGCTAAAGAAAGATAAGAAGGTAAATTAATCAGCGTTCCTGGAATGATACAAACACAAAAGGGGGACAAAGAAAAACAAAAGAGCCTCTCGGTTGAGCATTTTTTTGCCGGATGCTGTGATTGAGATGCAGGACGGGTGTGAAGCTGCAAATGAGAAAGCCTCAATAATTCAGCACTGCACATTACGCATTACATGCACATCATGGACAGTCTGTTCCCTTTCTACGTATTTTCTCATTCTCTCATTAATCAGTCGAACATATAACTCAGTGTTCACGTTGCAAAAGCAGAACAATGCAGTGTATCTTTGTATACATGGACATTCTGAACTACTTACAAACGAACTACAAATCTGAGCCATTTGTTACTCACACTCACCTTGTCTGGATTCCTTGTGCGTGTGAAATAACGGATAAAATGCTCACCGCATTTTGGAAATTTTTGAGCAAAGTCACACTTTCTTACAGGCTGAGGAGTTAAAGCACGTTATTGTTGTTTATTTCCCGAGTTCATTTGTTCAGGATTTCGTTCAGGTTTTATCTTGACATCAAATGCAAATGCTTAAATACAATGGCAAGATTAACTTAGACTTCTTCAGAAAGTGGAGGCTAATTTGAAACAGGAATTCTCTTGTTGCGTATCACACACAATACATGACTTTATGACAGTGTTTTTTGTCCCTTTGTTCCTTGTTCCTAACTGTGGTATGTTGTGTATAGGTATCCAGACCTTTTCAATGTATGTTTTTGTGCCATGATCGCAGGGTTGCCAACTCTGACACGTCTGGCATGACTCTCACGTTTTCAGACTCCCACGCTCATGCAAGAAATCTTACAAATGTATATTATTACATTATAAACCTGAAAATAGCTACATGAAAAGTGTTGGGGTAGTTTGCAAAACATACATACTATTTAGAAGGTAATAAAACTGTTACATACATGTAAATGCGTGTGCAGACTGGACTTGAATTTAAAATCTCTTGCCCGCCAGCCAACTAAAGTAGACAACCGTGTGATCTTGTGCAATTTGCTTTTCTTAAGTTTTCTAATTATACTGGATATGTCTATCCTGAATGTATAATAATACCTTGTGTGCATTAAAATGATCCCCTGCTTCTTATATTTCTCAGCATGTTCTTTTGTCTGTTGTCCTGTACCGGCATCTATATGCTTTTATCTTGGATTATTAACATATTGAAGCGAGTATTGAATTCATTGCTGTAGTATAGTCAGTACTGCATTCTTCTGCCTATGACAAACACTGCCTATCATATGTACAATATTTTACTCTTCATCCCTGTAATTACAAATGTGTGTATGTCTGAATGCACCATGTTACAATTAACCTTTAATTTATGATTTATTTTTAAACACTGCTGTATTGCAGTGGTTAGAAGGACATCTAGAGGTTCAGTCTTTGATTGCAGTCACCTGTCAACCCCCCACCCTTGCCTCCCCCTCCCATACTTTTCATCATTGGTATTATTTTAATATTTTATTGTTAGCTGTATTATTATTATCATCATCATAAAAAACGTCAGTATCTCATACTTTTTAAAGTTGATTCTTTATGTCTTATTCTAAAATCTTTTTTCCTTAAAAGCTTCACCTCTCAATTAGGACTTCCATTCAGCATCAAATACATAATCATTTACAATATATACATGTTAAAATCTGGCAATAAAGGCTATGTTCATTATCAGTTTTGTAAGAGAGTGTTATGCGCTGCGTTATGTGGATGCACTTAACTAAAGGACAACATTGCATAACGGAATGCAGGAAATCATTTAACTAAGTAAAACAAAGTTTGCTTAAAAAAATCAATAGTACAAGAATAAGTAAAATCAGTATAGAGAGTATAAATATTATAAAGTAAAAACCGTAAAATGTCATCAGGGATGGGAAGTTAATATGTGCACATATGTGCACAATGGTTACAATTGATTGTTTACTTAATAAGTTCAATGGGACTTTTTACTTCCTGTCTTATATATATGGTAACATTCTCACACTTGTTCTGTCTCCAAGGCTACCACGTCCACAGTGCAGTGATTTAATCACTTTTTCCCCTCACAGTCCTGATAACAATGTTAATGTCACGGAGGGGGTGGGGGGTGTTTAACCCCCAGACCTTTACATACCATGGAGGGAAGGCACACATGGGATGGGGGACATTTATGGGAAAACTAAAAGCATCTCAGCAGCCGGCATGGCAGGGAGAGCAGGGAGCTCAGCGAAAGCCAGGTTGGGATTTTATCTGAGTCTACAGTCTGTACTGGACCAGCAACTAAAGAGCCTAAAGAGCGCTACATCAATCAGGTTCAGTCCAAGTCTGGACAGTGCTAAAACTGGGAAAACATACGGCGTTTCTAATTGCTACTACCATGGTACGAAACAGCCAATGCCAAAAAAAACTGGAATTTTTTGTTGTGCCAAATTTTGCTTTCTTAGAGGAGTTGGAGCGTGTCGTCAATGTTGGCTAGTCCGTTTGCTCGGGATTTCATTTAAGTTTTATCGCAATGTATCCGGAAATGCATATGCTTAAATACATTGACATGTGACCACTAATTAAGTCTGCGTGTGTATGTTTGTGTGTGTATATATATATATAATATATGTAAACTATCAGACAGGACACTCGCGTTTCAAAACAACAGGAGGCACTGACTTCACACTGTATCCTTCTTCATGTGCCCTTTATTAATGTCTGTGCATGGATAAAAATGAGAACGTAATATGAGGCTGGACCTCGTCAGTTCGGTGCTGAAGGTCTATCGGGAATGATCCGGAGCTCTTCCGTGCACAGTGCCAACTGTCACATGTGACACGGTGATGGGGGGCACGGCTTAGTTTCGTATCGCTAACTGCTCGTTGGCCGCTCGCACACGTGGCTCACGCCTGTGCCTCTCCGTGGCCTGTCTGGTCGCCCTGATTCCAAGGGTCCGGCAAGGAAACCTCAACGCGCTCGAAGGCCTTTATTGACGTGGTATGCAAGCCAACGTGCTGCATTGTAAGTTCATCTTCATTCTTTTGTAATTGAGTCTGGATGTTTTGCACCTGAAATACAATTTGACAATGACTATGTGTAAATAAGCATTGACTTGACTTCCTACCCTGTTACTACCGTGTTTCCCCGATTATAGGACATCCCCAACAATTACGGCACCCCCCATTTTTTAAAAATTGGTCAGAATAAGGCACCCCCCGCCAATAAGCCCCCCCCGCCCCCCCCCCCACACCCCACGCCCCCCCACCTCGCTGCC
>JAODKE010000146.1:4441531-4473609 GCA_026779605.1 Mormyrus hasselquistii
CACCCCCTGAAAATAAGACCTGGGCATATTTTGGCATTTCAAAAAATATAAGACAGTGTCTTATCATCGGGGAAACATGGTAGCATATCAGGGCTAACACTTGCATAAAAATACATTGAAATGCAATGCAAATGGTTGTCAGGTACAAGATTAATCACAGAAATGTCAACGCCATAACGAGCATCTTTTAATTTTGTTGACTTACATAGACAAACGTGTACATTACATGAACTAAATACAAGCAGGTAACAGCCTTGCTTATTGTTGGACATCGTTGCTCTAGAGCTACGTCATTGTTAATGTCTTACAAAACGCATTCATTGTCTAAAAATCTTAAAGTCTATCTTCTTTGTCTATCCAAAAAAAATAAATAAATCACGATTCAATGATTTGCTTCAATAAGAATCCATTAAAGGTCATGAACACTAGTAAAAAATATGAACGTCTCTTTGGTGCCAATTTCATTTAACAGTGCCGTTCAAGTCAAACACAATGTAGGGCTTATTTTCGATTTTGGATGGAACAACAGTATTTTTAATGGATGAAATTGAAATATCACCTTTCATTTATTCCTATACTGAGATACAGGTGTAATAACAGTAGATGGAGTAAGTTTTTATGTCATTCAAAAACAGAATATAGAAGCTGAGCGTATGTTAATGTGTGGCACACTCATAAGATGAATAAAATAATGACCTTTAAGTACATGCACATTTGAATGACTGGGATTTGCAAAGGCATAGTAAATATCCAGCGATTCCCAGCAATCCCATTCAGAAACAGAATGAAAAAAACCTCTCTGTTGTCCAACCATAAGATTAGATTAGATTAGGTTAGGTTAGATTTGATTAGATTAGATTCAACTTTATTGGCATTACACTTGTACAAGTACTCAGACAACAAAATGCAATTTGGCATGTAATCCAAAAGCACAAAAGTGCTACAAACAGCACACTATATACTAATGATACAGTGGTATGCGTGGTATACATGCTGTGATATAAATTATAAGTATAAACATCAATGGAGAGGTCAAATGATTGGTATACTCTAATGCATGCAAATCATCCAAATGGTACTCTCCTGGAATATGCTATCTAGAATATATATATGTATCTACTGTATCTACTTATAAAATATGAAAAGCAACTCCTTCTGTAACTCTTGCTTGGGTCTGAATTTTTTTAAAGACACCTTTAAAAATGCATTATTTTGTTTAAAGCAAGCACTTTTAAAAATAGCATATGTCATCATTGCCAATGGTAATTCTGTTCGATTACTGCCGAAAGTGGAATCGTTCTCTCTTTGGCTAGCAATATGTCAGAAAAATCTGTCGTTTGTGGAGATGAAAAAGGGGAAAAAAAACGACCAAAAAATGCTGCTCCTTAATTTTGCTTCCATCCAAGTTAAAAGCTGGTTAACGATACTGTGTTTAGTCAGCATTTTATTTGAATACAGATAGTTTAGGTTTACAGCAGCACTCCAGATGGATTGTGAAACTGAATATGAAGCTAAACGGTAGATTTGCATGCATATCTGCAACTGGGCATCCTGGGGTTTTTTTGTTGTTATTTTTTTTGGAATAAAATGCATTCAAAAAAAAGAAGCTATTTTCAATCAATTTTTGGCATTGGCCCTCCTGTACGACACTATTAAAACTACAGTTCAATAAGTGATTTTTCTCTATATAACTTCTTGAAATGTCATTTGAGGTGCCCAATGTATCAACACTGATCTCTAAAAAACTACGCTTCTTCAAAATACTACAACACTATCGGATAATATGCCAGTCCATCACAGGGCACAGACACAATTTATAGGTATAAATTCTGTCTTTGGACTATCAGCAAAAACCTTTGCATTCACAGGAAAGCTGTCTATATGAGGAGAACAAGCAAACTGGGAGTCAAACCTGCAACTCTGCTAACCACTGTAAGTGTTTTTATTTTTTTTGTCATTCATGTATGTCAGATATAGTTAGTCGAGTGTTAAGACGGGGAACAGATTCAAGGTCTTTTTGCAGCTTATATGCATGATGATGATGGAGATGATTACTCTGTCTCTCTACTGGCAACAGCACAAAAATGCATGAGACAAGTACCCTTTACAGTGCAGTTTTGTCAAACACTAAAAGTAAAAAAGAAGTTCCGTAGACCACTGAAGTTTTAATTATGTTCTTTTCATTTTATCATACCATAGGCTCACTCTATAAAACACTACTCACACAAGATGATTTCTCTAAGCAAAATAAGTCAAGTGTACTCAACAGAGTAGCAATCAAAGAGATCAGATTTCACACATCATTTATATTATTGCCATTATGCTGGAGTTATATCTCCAAAATCTCAACCATCGATTTCTGGCAACTGTCGCGATTTAAGATGCAGTGGATTATATAATAACGATTCATCCACCTTTACGGGTTTATGTAAAATATACTTATATAATGAAACAAAGGAACCAGTCGATGCAAACATATGGCTGATGTTGGGGGAGGATATGCATCTCTCCCTTTTATCCTGTTGTGAAACAACTCAAGTCTGCATTTTCTAATCCATATAAAACCACTTTAACCCACTAAAAGTTGAAGGTAACTTGCACAGAATTTCGTCTTTAACCCAGAACAGGTTCTTTCATTAGAAAATGAACTCAAAAGTAATAATAAACACAATAAACAATGTTTTTCAGGGATATAAGAGTCAAGATAGTAAGGAAAGCTGTACGTCTTGTCATAATGTTGTATAGTAATGTTTGACGTCGATCAATTGGCATTATTTGCATTTTGCCATCTTACGACGAATAACATTGCCGTTGATTCACACCTAACGCCTTCTGTCGGCGTTTTCATTCGCCAGGCACCGTCACCCCGAAGTCGCCGAAGCACCCAGCTCTGCGATGAAGCCACCGAAGATGATCAACGGCACGGGAAGAAGCAGAAGTTCCCTCAGAGCTTCGGGCCATGACATCACACATCGCATCGCCTGTGTTTACAGAAGGGATCATTCTAGGTATATTACACACACAGTCCCACGAGAGAGCACATTAGTATCTCCAGGAAATAGATAAGGTTCTTTTAATTACTTTGAAAGACTGCATGCTTGTTAACTCCCAAAAAAAGCATACTGCAGCTTCCATTACCAGATGTAAATGGAGCGGCAAGGCAACATTTTAACATTTAATAGACCCTTCTAATAGGTCCCTGATGGACACCATGTTTCGAAGAGAATGGATAACGAAAATGAAAAAGGGTTAATTTAGTTTGGCTCAGGTGAGTTAATTATTCTTTTCACCCACTTCACTGCACATCCATAATGATTATTAACAAGCTTAAAATACTTGAGGTCCGCTGGGAGCTCATGGCTAACAGCACAGAGTTAGAAGAGGGGGAAATCATTATGTTAATGAGGGTGGCATAATATTTTCCAATCACACAGTTGCCACAATAATCTTATGGGACCAAGACAGGTCACCGGTTTCTCCGAGTTGTCGAGTTTTTTTTGTTTTCCCATCTCTGTTATTTCGTCTTCAGCTGAATAGCAGAGGATTTAACACGCTTATGGAAAAACAGCATTTAGCTCCTGCCTTTATGTTTAAAACAACAATATATAAAGGTAGTTACGTGCTTCACGGACCCTCTCCTGTTTTACGGCACAATGTCATAATCTGCATGAGTGACTCACGGATGCTTCTTCATTAGAGTCAGGCAAAAGGGTAAAAAAAAAAAAAAAACAGCATTTTCATAGTGAGGGTTTTGGAGTTTTACATGGTGAATTTCATAGTAAACGGTAACCAAACACCCCCGAAAGTGATTTTTTAATTACAACGTTAGTCAAATTGGTAATACATCACGCAATAGTGAACTGGCAATTAATTAAAAGATATTTATCGACAATTGGGTTAGTCTCGAAAGAGGGTGAGGGGGAAAAAAAAGGACATTTGAACAAGGTTCAGCCTCCCCTTCATATCGTTTGGCCTTATTGGCTTCTGTCAGGGGATGGTATTTCTCCCACATATGTTCGTGGCGGAGGTGGCCGCGTGGTGGGCCCCCATCTCCAGCTGACGTGGATGGAGAGGGTGAAAGATTTGTGGCGAGGCTGTTAGCGGTGATTACACCTCGGGAAGTCCCCAGAGAACCTCCAGCCTGCCGGATCACCGCAGCCTGCTGGAGGGGAACAGCGAGGGACAGCAGAAGGCCGGGCTCCGGGGTCACCGCCGCCTAAAGAGGCCCCCCTGCCCCCCCCCCCACACGTCTGATAAATGCCGAGACATCTCCTCATGTGCATCCGGCCTCCGTCGTGTCCGGTGTCAAACCGCACAGTAGGACATTCATGTGGTATTAAAAAAAAAACATCTAAACCAAAACATGCATTGACTGTTTAAATCACTATTTATCCAAATGTGAAAAAAGTAGAACTAGAGAATGTTGTGTTTTTTCTGTTTTTGTTTGTTTGATATTTGGTAATCAAGAAAAGATTAAATATATATATATATATATATATATATATGAGAGAGAGAGAGAGAGAGAGAGTAGGATATCATGCATATTTCATTAAATAACATGTAAACAGACAAACTCAAGTACACTCTCTATCAGTGACACATTTATATACGTGCTCGAGTCATTTATATTAAAAGAGTTCAATATAAATGAAAAACAAAACAACAAAAAGTGGTAATTATAATAAAAGTCAAAGACTGTCGAAGCAAGTACCGAGTAACATTTTAAGCAATTACAGATGGGAGAGCAAGAGGTGTAATTGACAGGAATATCAGTGAGGGAGAAGTGGCTTGACAGACTTCAGGGCATGATGATTAATTACCACAAGGCTTCTATGGGCTTTCCAATTTCCTCTCCCTTTCAGCTTAGGGCTCAGGGTGATATTGGTACAGTAGCTCTTATTTCACAGTACAGCGGGGAATGTCTTTCCCCTGCCCTATCCAAGAACCGATCGGGAGCGAAGAAGTCAGCCAAACACAGCCCAGCGTGATAAGTCCATGTAGCGTTACCACCCCGACCTGAATACAAACTAACACTTTAATTCACAACGGGTGTGAGATTATCACCACTAAAGGAACCGCAGCTGCCCCCCCCCCTTCCCCCAACCCTCCTCCCCCCACCTCAGAATTTTAACTTCACATTTATTTGTGAGTTATCTAGAAGTTGTCTATCGATGACCACTTCATTAATCACAACTCTGATTCATTTATTCTCAGATAGGGAAACATCCTGGCGCCGATATAAATATGGTAAAAAAATATATTAATAATAAAAATCTGGATTGTTTATCACTAGGTTTAAAAAAAAAAAAAAAAAAAAGTTTATAGATATAATAGGAAGTGAAACTTGTTTACAGCTTATTTTTAAAAATGAAAGGAGAAACACATTTAATAAGTGGTTCTACCACAAGGGTGGTGAAGGTTGTACGCTGCTAGTAATTATTCAGTTGACTGAACAATACTGGAAGCATGAAGGTCCTCTGTAATCGTGGTTATGGTGCGCCACACCAGGCATGTTTTAAGGAAGCTAGGTAATTCACACAGTCTGCAGGAGAAAATGGGCTGCACTTGAACTTATTACAAAACATCCAAGTGCACCTTGGGCAGAGGATCAACGTTCGTTGTCGATTTTCAGGTGACTGTGAGCTGATGTGAGGTCTTTACACCTCCATCAGGACTGTGCCGTTTGACGGATTCGGGGGGGGGCTGCTCGCCACATGAAAATAACGCTTCGTTAACGGTTATGTGGATTTTAAAAATGTATGTCTCTTAAGTGAGCCATTTACAGACTGTTTCCTGCCTCAGAATTACACCCTCTAAAGATCAGTCTTAGCAATACTATTCCATTTTCAGGAAAGCGGCAGTTTCATATGGTGTGGAAAATAATTGTGAATATAATTTCATATGGTGCGGAGTATAGTGATATTCCATATTTAACATAAGGAGTATACTGTCGTGTGTGTTTGTGTGCATGGATGTAAAACTATCAGTGTCAGTTCCTTAAGGGTTTAAACTTTCTTGTCACAAAAGGGGTGTGTTAACAGCAGTACTTAGAGAATACATAGAGTACTGTGCGAGAGTCTTAGGCAGTCAAAGAAAATGTTTCAAGCTGTTTATCTGGGTACTAAATGTACATTTGCTCAGGGGAAAAAAAAACACAAAGTCACAATAGAACATATGCAACTTAAGATTAACACAATAAACACTAACAAGAATTTCTTCTGTTCTTCGAGAAGTCACTGCTCTGTTGTTGGATGGCTAGATGAACACCGCTTCGGGTCCCAATCCTCTCCTCAGGGGCACCACAATCGTTCTATGTATTCGTTGAATGTCAGTGCAAATACTGTGGTAATTTTAGGAGAGATTTCCAAATAGCACAAGCTAACATTCTTTGACAGAGAAAAATAAAAAAAATTAATTTCAGACTAAAATGACATTGCAGGTTAACAGGCAAAATTATCTCTGCAGTCCTGATTTTACGTCAACATGAAGATCATTTAAACATCATTTTCTTTGACTGGTTAAGACTTATGCAGAGTACTGAACATAATTTTACACATGTTATAACCCGTAGACATCTTGAGTGTACCAGTCACTTCCTGTCTTTCTGCTCTTTGTGGGTGATGACATATCTTATTGAACTGGTAGCCAAGTTGTCAAACTTCTGGTTTTTCTGTCCGCATAACAGTCAATCTGCCAGTGTGTATTAATTGAAAGTGCATTTCACAATGCAGCTCTGTTTTGATCCACCGCCTCACTGTGCCCTTGTGACTACAGTGTTTACGCTCCAAAGACGTGCTTCATTTAGGCTGAATCCACGGTTTTTCTGTATGAAGCCGCAGACCTATAACAAGGAGGGGGATTCCTGCAAACTCACTCGCACACGCTCATCCCCGAGGCTGGGAAATGCAGATGAGATATTCGATTGGGAGAAAATAAGCACTATTAAAAATAAACACACACACGCACAAAGGCGGAGTCTGAGATGACTTCAAAAGGTTGTGTTTTTTCCATCGCTGTAATACAACATGACAGGTTTATAAGATTTGCCAGTGGCTGTTGAAATGTAGGAAATTGACTCGGGTCCCAGTAACCGACGGCACATTTACCTTAAAAAAATATAAGTAATAATAATACAACTTTAATGATAGGATTATTGCGTTAGCAGAATGGAAATAAAGCCCTAATTCCCTAGTCAGGCTAAGCCGCATGCTCCGAGGTGCCCTCACTGGGAAGGGGGGTTCCTCATTGAGATTCTCAGGCTTTCTTGTTCCTGCGATTAAAAAAAAAGAAAGAAACTGCGGCCCGCTTTCGGTTTGCAAAGGTAATGAGGACCTAATGAGGCTTGACTTGAATTTTTCAGCACTCGATTTCCCTCCAAATGCAACAGGTTCCCATAGGACCGGGAGGAGATGTTTGGTCTCCATAAAAGCTTTTGCTGACGGATGGGTGGATAGTTAGATGGGTGGAGGAGGGAGGAGCACTGTTTCGCCTCGTGTTCGCGATGTGGGGATAGAGGGAAAAGGACGGCCTTCAGACGATGGGAAGAGCCCGAGAGAGCAGGGGGAAACCGGACTGCAATTCAACAAGGGCAGCACAGAATTCCAAAGCTGAGTGGCTCCAACGCTCTTCCATGGGATAATCGTGGCTGGTCACTGTGCAGGTCCAGCTCAAACCGCTAGACATTCATTTCTTAGCTTTTTATTAGTATGGATAAATAGTTTCAGTTATACTAATCTATAACTGTCTATGTAGCACGCTCTGATTTGCTCTGTAATCTGTACGACTACTGGCAGGGGGGGCTGGAGTCTATCCCAGGCAGCACAGGACACAGAGTTGTGGTGCGGTGCGGGTCGCCGGTCCGAGTATGTGCAGACACACAAACATGCTTTATATGGCCAATCTAGATTCACCAATCACCAATCAGACTGACTGCATGTCTTTGGAAGGGCATGTAAACTCTACAGCCGCAAAGAGAAGGTGGGATTTCAAGCCTCAACCCTGGAGGTGTGAGATGACAGGGCTGGTCGCCGCACTGGCCAAAATCCTGCTGTGAAGGACATATCTCATGTATGTCGAATATATGGCAGTTACTTCGATTATGTGTGAGTGTGTGTGTGTGTATGTATGCTGAAAAAATCTATGTGAGTGAGTAAAGTTATAGTAGACATAGCTGAAACACATAACATAACTGAAGAAAAAGCAACATTATTATTATTATTATTATTAATAATAATAATAATCTTATTATTATTAACAGTGTACTAGCACTTTGGGTATTTCAATAAAAAAATACTCTCTTTTATTCATGACCTTGTCCTACAAGTTCAGACTAAAATGACATCTTAGGTTGACGGGCAAAATCATCTTTGCAGTCCTGGTTTGAAGCTATAATGAAGCTGTGCTTGACTCCTGGGCTGATATGACTGTTAATGAGCTGTACTTCTGAAAGAGGGATGAGCCGAGGAAGAGAGAAAAAAACCTAGCAGGTAGGCAGGGGCACTGCAATAGATCATTTCATTTAATTTAAGCAGAAAGGTCTTTGTTTCACAGTCAGATTGGGGGTTGGAAAGGGACCTTGGGCCCTTTCGGAGGCATTTTGCTGGCAAGCTTGTTGAGATTTGATTGCCTTTGTTGTGGTAATCTGAAATTAATTTACACTTGAACCCATCTTTCTTCTAGGCTCAATTTAAAACATTGTTATAATTATGTGCCCTGCATGAAACTGAGAACAGACACCGATATGAAGATCCTGAATATTTTAATTCCCTAGGTATTTAAGTCTTTTTTTTTGTCGACTTATCTCGCAAGGTAATAAAACAAAACGTTCCCATGCATGGGCTTATGGGAGAGGTATTTGCCTGAGGGGAAACAGTAATAAATGGTGTATTGGTACACATCTACTCATGTACTTGCTCAGTAGGTCATTCCTATCCTTCAAAAAGATGTTAAACTTCCACTAATATTAGCTGATACATGCCCAGCACCATCTGACAAAGAGCCCTGTTACATTCCTTTCTGCGGTGACAGGCTTTTTTATTTTTAATAGGCTTTGTTTCATAAGTCTATTTTGATAGCTATTTAAAAATTATTAGACTACCTGCTAATATCTGCCATTGATCTGAGCAGCGTGTGGCCCTTTGTATCAGTGTGAGCTTTTAATGTCCTTATCAGCATTCTTTTAATTTCCACGCACCCCCCTCCAAATCGCTGTTTGTGTTGGGGTATCTCGTTATCTATGCCGCGGCTCATCTTCGGTGATATCCTGTGGAGTTTCCTTGTACCGCAGGGCCACCAAGGTCATCGCCCTGGGCAGAAATTCCTGCGCAGTTCTTCTGCCAGGACTTGGGGCATTGTATGCGCAGACAGACTGCAGCTTTGCAGGCGGCCCGAGCTGAGAGATCCAATCACTCACATATAAGAACATCCATGTGAAAATACCCAGAGGGAACCATGAGAGAAACACAACAGAAAAGGAAAGAGCAGATTCATTCTCTAATATCGCATTCGCTTTTTAGACACTCGGTTAATTGTGTAGGATGTTACTTTCAAAATACACCAGTGGTTTTTACTCAAGGGTACACGTCTATATATACATATGTATATATTTTCAATATGACAGAAATATGGTACTATCCCAAATAATAAAAACAATAATAATAGTTATGCAGACATGGTAAAATTATACACCTGTATTTATTATTTGTCGGTGAATAGCACAATGAAGCATATTTAGTTAAGACAGACTTTAAAAAGTAGAGGATTAATATGAAAACAGACACGCTGCTTTGCCATAAAAGTGAATGAATTTGCATGGAAACTTCTAAATAATTGATCAAGCTGAAAAAAGTGAAATCCAACACTGTGCAAAAGACACAAAACATCATTTGTAATACAAACAAACATTTTCCATCTACATAATTCACTTTATTCTCATTTTGTTATGACAATTCTGTGTTTCTCACTGAATAATCAGTCCTGAATATGTGAGGTTTTAAATAATTAAACAAAGCCGTGGCAATTCTGCTGTGATTTTAGAGATTTGTTTTAGATTAGCTTTTTTTCTGTTCACCGAGGAACTGAAATCATGTCATTTTTCGTTTCCTTGGGAAGATGATGGAAGCAGCGGCAGTAAGACTGTCTATTCTTCAACTTTTTTTTCCCCCTCTCAAACTTTTATCTGACCTCATCCATCCCTACTGCATAAACACCAGGGTCGCCCGGCCTGCGTTTTCTGACACACACCCCCGTGAGCTGAACTGTCCCGGCCTTCCCTCCCAGGTGATAACATCGACCGGCCCAGTTATTGATCGCTTGCTTTCGGGGTGTTCACTTCCTGAAAAGTGTGACATGACACAGTGGGAGGGGCCGCGTGTGAAAGTCTGGCACTCAGACCTCGAAATTAAACAGTCGCCCATTGAGATCGGCCGCCAGGGGGGGGCGGGCTGAAATATTTAGGGAGACGAGCAAACAAACAAACAAGCGAACTGCATGAGGCAGCACAGCCCTTAATCTTTTCTTATCGCCAAACTGTTGTGATCCCTCCCAGGCAATTCTCCATTCATGCCATTGATTTTTATCACCTCTGGATGCCTCTGTGAAGGGGCTACTTTTCCTTCACTAACCCCCCCCCCCCCCCCCGTGATGCTCAGGGTTCCCAGAAAAGAGAGAAATATCTTTCTGCAAGAGGAAAATGGGTCCAAAATGCACATATAAAAAGCATTACTCCACTGAAAATTGTTGTATTTATTATTTGAGGAAAACACTGCAAGGAAACCAATGGGAAAATGTGAACAATCACATGCAAAATTTGTGGTGTAATTCTATGTCTTTACACTTTGAATGTCAAAAAGAATAATCGTTTGTTTGCACATTTTGCTGTTTAATGTTTGTTTAAAAATACATTTTTGTTTCTTTCTTAGGAAAGCCTTTCGATACTGAATACAGGCAAAGTTTTATGGAGATAAATGAAACAAGAGAACAGTTTTGAGTTAGGAAGACCGACCCTCTGCTACTGGTTCTTTTCCCCTGCCCCATGGGGGTTAACCACACGGTAGGTGAATGAGCTCTTAGAAACGACACTCCAAACTCGGCACATGGGGGGGGGTTGCTTTTGCCACTGAAACGATAGCATGCTGGAAAGTTATCATCACTATCATAATAATTGTGAGGAAACCCCATTACAAAACTGTTACTGAAATCAGACGGCTCGGCATGTTAAACGCTACTTGGAAACTTTGTCCTGCGTTGTGTCTCCTGTTCTGTGCCGTGTTTTTAAGCGATGACATATATGGCCTGCCGGTGCTTGTGACTTAACGTTTTCAGCTTCACATCTGAGCTCTCTCAGAGCTCATAGACACTGGAATGTATGGACTAAGTGCGCCTAAAACAGGCCGTCGAGCTAAACGCTAATCGCTAACTTCCCGGCAGGCAGCCTCTGCTTTGTGTTTCGCCAGTGAAACATGACACTGGTAATGGCATGCCACTTGTCTGTGAAACCAGCTGGCTTTACCTCCGCTTAGAAGTATCCAAGCACTGCGAGGTTCTCTCACACACACAAAGCAGTGCTATCTGAAGGCACACACAAGTTATGCGTGTTATGCAAGTTTGGCGCACAATATCAAATCAGAACCTTATCCTTAGGTACAGGCCTCATACCTTTTATCAGCAATGTTTATAATTAAAAGCTATGCATTCTCATAAATCCATTGAAGAAAGGCAGAGAGAGGGAGGTTGGGGGGGTTTGTGAATGATGCCAGGTGAAATTTATCAGCAGATACTTTTGGTCAAAGCTGATTCTGGATGTCTGTCCCTAAACTTTGAAGAAATCCAATAATTTAAAGCATTCTGAGTTCTTATTCCAAGTACCGTGTATGACCTCACAGATCATAGTGGAGGTATTAATATTAAAAATTACTTAAAAATGATTTGTATCGTTACAAAAAATGAGTTCCCTTAATTTAGAATTAGCACTGAATTGAATGTGTGTGTTTTTTTTCTTTTGTTTGTTTTTTAAGAAGACGATGGTAACGAGCTGCCTCCTCAGTTGACCTCACTCTTCTTTCCCGTTTATTAGAAACACAGCCGCCTGACTTTTTTGCCCCGGCTGCGTATCCCGTTAGCCGTGGGCTTCAGCGGACGCCTTCACCGGCGTGCGATGCAGATGGCACGCCGCCGCCTTACGTCAGCGTCCCTGACGGCCGCACTCGCTACGCGACGCCGCAGTGCTGAGTTGTCATGATTGCAGATCGCGCGACTTTATATAGATTTACTGTCAGCGGGGGGGGGGGACCCCCCCTTGCGTGACAGCGGTCACGGTGGCCCAGGCGGGAGCGGGAGGTGGGTAAGGGTTAAGTGTTACTTGCCTCCCGACTTGCTACACCGTCCTCCCTGTTCCCACACGGAGACGAGGTGGTGGTATATCCATCATGGGGTTGATGACATGATGGATTACTGGTGTCACTCCCAGTACAGTCAAAATCAGTCTGGCACTGATAAGGTGCAGCAGCCACTCTGTTTCCAACCAAAGGGGCCTATTTTTCTTCCTTATTAAAACAGAAGGAGCACCTCAGCCGAAACAAATTATTCTTACTGCCCGCAGTTTTATTTTCATTGCATGTGATTAATGTGTTTTTGTTATTATTTACAGATGTGAAATCCGCTAGTGACATCACTGTCGTAAAGTTAACCATGCAACCGTGCTCGGAAACACATACATGTGCTTGTTAACAGCTTTGCAGGGAAAAACACAAATTAATATCAGTCCTCGGTTTCAAAATATTATTATTATTCCTGCTTTTGCCACCCTTGTTTTTGTTATTGCTATTATCAGAATTATTCTTTTATATATATATAAGATTTCCAGACTGTGTATTAATGTTGGACATACAATTGTTTTTTAACCGGTTATGGGAAACATTTTCTGCATTTTCGTATCTAAAATTGCATGCATTTATGTAGTAAGCAAACGTATTTAGCATTTTGTAATTTTTACCTTTTGTTTGTTAACTTTCCACCATTTTTACCTTTCATTTTGTAATTTAAGTCATTATAATTTATATTTTCAATAATTGACACCTTCAAAGTTATTTCAAATTTTATTCAAACCTTTATTATAATTGGTTATTGATTCTCTTTTAATAATATGAAAGATATATAGAAAAGTGCATATCTTTGTAAACCTTCCTCTGTCTAGCATCAATAAAATAAGAAGTAGTGTGCAAATACGCATTCTTAATTTAGAGTTCAGTGCAGTTCCTTATGCATAGACATGAACAATAGTTAAAGGGGTGTCTGCCGTGTTTAGCATTACAGTGAATGCCTTCATTCATAACATAGTGTTTTTGTCATTTTAAATGCACCTTTATGTTCTGGGTTTATACCTGAGGAGTAGGTTACGAGGTCAGTGGGAGGCGTGGCCTTTGAAGCCCGCAGGTACACCTCCCTACCACTTTGTGTGCCCTTGAATTGCAAATTGTTTTGAAATATGCATAATGAGCTCAGAGGCACAGTGTTTGCCTCTTTGTCTCCCTCACTCAGCCCTTAGTACAACTAAACGAGGTACGATAGGCCCTTTGAATTACAAACCATCCCGGTACTTATTGATGCTTCTGTGAGTGAAGTAGGTAAATGGGAAAAATTGGTGCAATTAAAACCCATGCAATGAAAAATACCAAAGATGGGATAAGTCTCAGATGAAGTAAACGGCCACTGTCTTGTTCAAAATGTGACAGTTTTATTGACTGTGTGTGCAGGTTTTAGAGTAAAAAGAATATTTAAAATACATTATTTGCTTCAAATTCGCACATTTGATCAAGCTTAAAATGATAGCTTTGCTATATATATTTTATGAAATATCGTATCATTTCAAATATGAAAAGCAATACATTTCATAGTAATTTCAATGTATTTGAATCAACACATTACTACTTAATAAATTATGCATGCAAATAGACACTTGTTCTTTGTAGCCATATAATTTATTTTGGCTTAAATCTGTTTAATATATTTTTCATTATTCAAAATTATTACACTGACTAAATTTACATACTGATTCATATTTCTGCTTTCTGACGCTGTTTGATATGCTTACTTAATTAATCTTTGCATTTTATATTTTTTCTCCAAGGACAGCAGTGATATCCATGGTAAATTAGCAGTACGCTTGGAATAAATGATGATGACGACGATGATAATTCTCGTCAGTAGAGTAGCGACGGCTATAAAAATAGTAGCAATGAGAGCAAATAGACACAATGCTAAAAGCAGCGACAGGGGTACTGATTGAGCCCCTAACGAGGATCTGAATGCGTTCCTTTTTTCTCCAACAAACCTAAACCTCCGTAATCCAATAAGCTTCTCTGTACAGTGGCTTGTTTTCACTCTTCCATAAGACCTCAGCCCAGCTCTGCCTATGTTCATCCACAGGCAGGTGAGAGCCTTGAAGACTGCTTATTATGCAAGCCAGAGGGTGTTCCCAGTCCCAAACAGAATGTAATTTGTAATTAAGCATCACTTACTAACTTCTGCACTGATTTACACCAGGGTGGGGATGGGGGGGTTGGGGGGGTTGAAGGCCATAGCTAGTTTATGGATTTTAGTTCCTACGAGCTGTCTGATGGACATTGCCAGATCCTCTCAGCAAGGGTGACAGTAGAGGCAGAGAGAGGGACATTCTGAAGTATCCTAGTGACTAGTGACTGCTGCATGGGGTGAATTACCATTTATACTAAGATGTCAGAAACTGACAATCTTGCTAAGAGTTATTTGTTCATGGTATTTACTGTACACAAAACAATTAGGATTGTCATCCTACACACAAACACACCTGCACACGGTTGAAAATAAGCCTAAAGTCATTTTGATCTCTTTTTGATGGTTTTAAGCTTACAGTACAATACGGGCAATGTATTACATTTTCACAAGCTGGTGTTGAAAAATATTTGTATATTCTGTTCCAAAAAAAAAGATTTCAGTTCAAATCTCTTTCACACTTTGTTGGACAGGGAAAAAAAAGAAAAGAGTTATGCCAGTGTTATCCAACACAAGCCGCAGTGCCTAGCTGAGCATGATTGCTACATACCACTCTAAGTGCGATTAAGCTTCCTTTAGTGCACCGATGACATCACCAATGGCTCAGAGCCGGAGCTACTGAGGAGTATTAGAATGCATTTCATGCTTGACTTACTCAAAACTGCAGAACTGAAATTTACACCTTATTTGATGTCCTCCTACCCGCTGTTAATTGGTAAAGGGATCTCTGACCCTTTTGATCCCCTGCACAATCCCGTAAATGGCCAAGTCTGCTAAACTGTTCTGTGGGAGACACTCAGCAGTTGCCCGGTAATGTGAAGTCTCTCTTCTTTCCTTTTCTGGCTTTTCTCGCCTTTGGTTTATGTCCAAGCTGCACAGAAATAAGAGATGACAGTTGTTACAGATATGCTGGTTTAATTACTTGTCAGCTTATAGCCGATATCTCGGCCAGCCAATGCGGAAGCTTAACTTTTTTTTTTTTTTTTTTTTTTTTTTTTATTAGCTTAAAGCATGACCAGCCTCCAATGCCTCAGTATTTAACCATAAAACCCAGGAAATCTGGAAGATAAAAAAAAAACACGAGCGGCTTTTCTAATTTTATGGGGTAGAGTGGGCAGTTTTCTGTCACCGTAGGAACTGGCTTTCTCTTCCGGTGCCTTCCGTGTGATAACGTGCAAGAGTGGGATGGACAGAAGGAGCCACGCGGAGAGTGAAATGACATCACGCGAAGGCTTGTGCTGGTGCAGCGCCGAGTGGCTCAGCCGTGGCGGCTCTTGTGTCCTGCATTTGTTGCTGTTGTCACTTTTAAGTCTGTTTTACAAATTGATATTCTAAGCCATTTATTCAACAAAAAAGAGCAACTCTGTTTTCGGAATCCATTTAAGAGTATTCGGTTCGGCACAACTGCACCCGAGCCCCCTGTCGACGCCTGTGTCAGCCATAGTCGTCTTGTAGCGAGCAAATAGGAAAACATCACAAGCGCAAAACTGCTCGTAATGACGCTACTTAGTTCATTTATACCTAAATGAAAGGCAAACCTGTGTTTTGTTCCCCCTCTCATGTAGCAAATTCAGTAAAACCGAATGATTTTGACTTTCTAATTAGTGATGTTTGTTCTGAACAACAAAGGGTGGTAAGTGGATCTCTAACGTCTTTAGCTCCAAATGTTATTATATATAACATTTGAAGTCAAAACATAAAATCGGCCTCTCGTATATTTCATGCATTTGTGGCTCTGCTGATACCTTGATCTCATTATTCATATGGCTGTAATTAATATTCCTGGGTATGCAGTTTGTTTTAATTTACTCCTGGAAATAAAGGATAAAGAAAGAAGGCACAATGGAATATATGTATAGACTCAGTGGATCTGTAAGAGTGTAATATGTGTAAGTTTGACCCATTTTTGTATTGCTTCAATGATCTGTTTTTTCAGACAAATGTATTTGAAGTGTAGTAATTTTGCTCCTCATCGAAATTATTGCCAGTTAAATTTATTTTGCAAGGAACAAATGTTTACAAGTAGGACAACGGTGGAGTGTGGCATTCGTTGTTGGACATATGCCTGCAGAGAAGTGCTGCTTTTGCTTTTGGTTTGTTTCACACAGACTTTCCGTTGGGGTGAAGCAGATTATCGGCTAATATAGTTTAGGGGCTGTGCTGTTTCAAGAGATGCGAAACGGAGCACAATGGATTTGTAAGACCCGTGGAGGGGAAAAAAACTCTCTGGCAGTAAGAAAAACCTGAAGATACCTGTCCCGCACCTTCTGGTGTCGTCTTCTGACGGTTAGGGGGCAAAAAGGAAGGATAGGGGAATTAACACTCATATAATTTATCTGTGCCCTCATGATGTGTCGTCTTTTTCAGTCTGCACTGGCGGGATAGGAACAGGGGCCCCGAGGCAAGAATATCTTTGTGTGACACCATCACCATGCAAAAGCAATAAGCAGAGAGCTCTCTGCTCATAAGCCTGTCTGAATTACAAGTGGTAAGCAGAAAGTGTTCAAACCAGCACATTGTCCTAACAGCCTGGCAAGGTAAGCATTTCACAGCATCTAATTTGGTCATACATTAGAATATCACATAAAATAGAGCTTCACTTCGTTTTTACGGCATTTTATACTTTTACATACGCTAGTTAAGGGGTGTGGCTAAGGCCTTAAAATCCATCTGGTTTATCGGTTAACATGCTGCGTTAAATTTTACTATTAATAACTTAGTGGGTCTGTCCAGTTGATGGGGTATCCTGCACGTGTAGCCTGTGACAGGGGCAAAATTCTAGCTGGGTCTAGACCACGCTGTTTTTCACTGTGAAACATGTTACTATGCTGCTATATGAGGTTGACAGCAGTAGCATGAATTCAGCAGGAAAACAGTGATTAAATGACATTATGATTGTATTGCAACTGTAAAAAAAAAAAAAAAAAATACTCATTTTAACACTATAAAATACGTCTACATTAAATGATTGATTTTGCACTGCAAAGGAGATAGATTGAAGTGTGATGCCCGTTGCTGAAAGCAATTAGGTGTATATATCAAATTATATTGAAAAAAAGTGTTATAGGTACAGAGCCATTATTCTTTATGAAGAAATTATGTTTTTATTGATTCTGTAATTATGGTAATCGTGCACAATTCACGTGTATAATTATCATGGAGCTGTGCTGCAGCATGTGCCAGGGATGGCAGTGATTTTGTTTTCCCCTGGAGTGTGGCTGATTGTGGTGTTAACATCCTAGGTGATGTTTTCAGAGAAAGACAGGCAAAGATAACTATTCGGTATTTCCTTTGGCGAAGATTACCCATTTAGACACCCCGCACAGAACGAGTTAGAGAATTGATTTATTTTTGAGTAATTTGACACTGTGGAAGGAAATTTCCACAGTGAGCCGTCACGACTTTTAGCCTGAGGACGGAAGCTCTGTGGCGCGGCTTGTTATAACCCTCAGTGCTTGTCTGCTCTTGACATTTGTAATCCTGGAAACAGTGCGATACATGTAAAAGCAAAATGGCTGTCGTCCTTCTTTGTTTCTAAGAACATTAATATGTTCTTAATCACTTTTGGAAATAAGGTGTAAAACAATTGGCTAATGTGTTTAAAATATTATGGAAATATTCATGATTCTTCCCATTTTTTTTCCATTCCTAGTTTTTGGCTTGAGTGTCAGCAAGTATTCCAAAGTCTTTTTAATTGCTTTATGCTTTTTCTAATTGTCTGCAGAGGTGTTGGGTAACATTAATAATAATAATAATAATCATCATCATCATAAAAACATCCACTGACATGAGTGGTTGATTTATTCATATGTATTTTTATCTACAAGGGCATCAAACTACAGATTTATTGAGAGCTCAGGCTAAAGATTTATTGCCTATAGTCTCAAGAAATATTCTCCTCTAATCGTATATTCAGTACAGTAGCAGGGCTGCACTATTTTCACGCTGAAATTTAATAAAGATATGCTTAAACAGGTGTTTCAGGACAATTTCCACCAGTAAAAACTATGCAATGAGTAATGAAATTTAGTTAAATTATTTTGCAATGCCACATACATTTTGCTGTATCATGGAAATCAAGCGAGCTGTTTGATAAACATCTGTTTACCTTAGTTGCTGTGTGAAGACAGAAGACCCCACGACATCATCAGGCATAAGTATTAGTGGGGGAAAGCTAAATTTAATTACTCTCACTGAGTGTAGTACCTTTTGTTTCCACTAGGGCACCACTGTTCTTATTTAGTTGTAATAGGCATTGCAAATAAGTCTCACTTCTGTCTTCCGTAAAACAGTTTTTATACTCGGTAAATAGAAACTGAGAGTTCGGAGGTTCTTGCATAGCTGAATAAAATTTTATAAAATTTTTCAGGTTTATCATTTGTAAGTGTGATGTTTGTTACAACTATGTGTAGATGCCAGTCTTCTCAGGAAAATACTTGTAGATGCCTTTTCAGTCCGGTATTCCATTGTTATTATTTTAACATAATATTGTTACTATTATTTTCATATTTAAGGAGAAATCTGAGCTCATTCGTTACTCATGACTTCTAGAGCACATATTGCAAAACAGTCGTATGGGTACAATCTGTTCATTTTTCAGTCAGCACATGTTGGATTTTTTAGTACGTGATGCAACTTTTTCTCTCGCACATGCAATATTAAATGGAATGTTTTTTTTTTTTTGTTTGTTTTCTTTAGCAGAATTTTGGCAAATGAAAAAGGAACAGGCCGTACCATGTGGAAAATCTAAATAAGATTGTCAACGAAGCCGTTACATGATTTAAGCTGCAAAAAATGTTAAAAATAGCACATACTCCCTGCAGAGTGTATCACAGTAAGCAACAATTTAAGAACAGCAATTTTTCAATTACTGTTCCGTCCGTCCACCTGCCATAAAATTGTCCAGAACAGAGTCACAGTTAGCCTACAGTCTATTCCAGGAACACTGCAGCACTGCATGGAATGCCAGTCCAGCACAGGGCACAAATCTATCACTATATTCCTTTGCCATTGTGCCATTACTATATCTCTTTTATTATAGGTTTACAATATAGTCTGGTCTATAGGTGTTAAAAGTTTGATCTTGTTCCCCAATACCAATTATAGCTAAGGCTACTGGAATCTATGAAATTCTTTTCACTACAATATGTGTTGTTTTCTGTTGTCTTAGGAGTTTCCCATCCCTGTAAATGCTAAATTGCTAAATATTCATGCACACAATGACTCATGAATACACTTTCATTCGTGTCATGATATAACTTTTTCCACGGAGGTTAATAAAAACTCACCAGACTCAGAATGAACAATATTGTGACAAATTCGGATATATATTTGCTTCCTTTTATTGTTACTATTTTTTTCTAGATCAGCAGAATAACAAAACACATGAGGCAAGGATGTATAATTTTTCTGGCCAAGGGCTTACTTTGGATTCTCAAGAACTGTGAGACCGAGAGAGATCTTATGGGAATACTGCACATCTGTATTTATGCTCATTGGATGCTTATTTTTAGCACCTGTTTTTACCTGGAAAGCTTAATGCTTCATTTGACTCCCAGCATAGCATCCCCATAAAAACTGCCATTTGGAAGTAACGTTTAAGCATAGCTACCAAGATGCTAATCATTAAATATGTATAAGGCATTAATAATGTGCATTTAAGTAACTGATTATGTGTTAAAGCTAAAACTGTCTCTTTGAAAAGACAAGGTAGGCTAGGGTCCCGCAGATGGATTAAACGAATGTCCGTACGTTAAACTGAGCACATTTGAAGACTCGCTTCAACGTTTTCAGTTGTCTTCAACCATTTTTTTTTAAATACTCAAAATCTGCATTTGCTATTGTAATTAATCAGTGATGAGCCCATCATATTTGCAAATTTAAATGATGCCTTTGTGGTAGCAGAGCTGTTATGTCCCTGTTATTTGTTATTTGATGTTATTTTTTTCTATTTAATTTTGTACACATAATGTTTTTTTACACTGTAGACCCTGAGCTCCGCAATGTTGTCTGTATTTTTGTATTTGTAGATGACAGTAAAAGTTTACTTTGACTTTTGACTTGATTTGATCATTTATGCAATAAACAAATCATCAAATTTCAATAGATCAAATTTTTAATATCAGAACATGTTAAATACATCTTAGCATACAAATGAATCACCCAGTTAATTGACCAAGGGTTCCACCACAAGTAGTAAAGAAGCTATTAAATACAACACCAGCACAGGCAGTAGGACACTGGGTGCTGCACAAATTCGCTTCTTTAAATCTGAATGCAACACACTTTTCAGTTTGTTGTCATGTATGCATAATGTACGCAAAATTTAGAAAAAGTTAAAAAGTACTCTTAGGTTCTGCAAATGTGTTGCTTAAAGGCCACTTCTTCCCAGTAATGATGAGCTCATTTTTCACAGTAATATATAAACTAAAGGAGAATGTTTCCCCAAAACATCTCAGCATGCTGTTTCAAACAGAAAAGCTATAACAAGAATTCTATACTCAGTTTAGGTCCAACATATATATTTTAAAAGTAATTTCATGCAGACAAAAGTAGCCAAGAACAGAAAAACACTCCATGAATTTGAACTGAGCTTAGCTACCACTTGCCAATAAGAGTATCTAAGCTTTTATCTAGTAACAGCAGCATGTTGTGGTATAGTATACTATAGTACTAACTGATGCAAATAGGGGAATAGTTAATAGGTAGAGTGCACCGGTGGAGTGTGGCTAGATGTTGCACGTGTGTTTTTCTTGCTGTTTCTCGGAAGTGTTGGGGATCAGTAGGCGTACAGGGAGGTTCAGTGAGGAAACCCGTTCTGCTGAGCTCATTCAGCACGGGCAGCTGTCAGGGCAGCGTGATAAATGGATGACTCCGGTGGCCGTGATGTTTATTTAGACCTCTTGTTTCTGACACAGCTCTGCACAAAAACTAGCACTGAAGTGTCTGGTATTAAAACACAACATAACCTGACAGTGATCGGCCCGCGGGACTTTGACACAGAAGGCTGTATTGTTCCGCTACTTGGAAGCGGACGAGGGGCTTTGGATGGGCTGCGTTGCGACCAAAGCGGCCGACAACGGAAGGCTTTCCAGTACATTAGAAGGATATGTAAAGGCCTGACCGCCCGTTAGATTAATATTACCACTCAGAAGGCCATATGGGAAAGGAGGAATCTTTATCCCCCGTTGGTGTCTGGTTATATTGTTAGGAATTCCGTTTGAGGACAGACAAATGTGAATAAGTTGCCGCTAAAGCCTGCAGCTGTTTACTCTTCGTGCTTGCCTGCTTCTCTAAATAACGAACGATAATGTTGTGTGTGTCTTACTTTCAGCTACATATTCCTACACTTCCGTGTAGACGAGAATCCGTTTTTTTTTTTATTTAAAAAAAAGATTTTCGTCGAGCATTTAAAAATGACTTAAATTAACAGTACCCTTCCATCTTGACACTAAGACATTGTTAGTTGTGTTTTATTCATTAAATATCAATAAATATTATTGGCTGCTGCACTCATTTGTGGTTGAGAACTATAGTTTGACCTAAGTAAAAGACCATCAGCAGATAGTTTTAACATAATATATTGTAAGCAGAAATTCAAGATTATGAAATGTTTGGTTATCATCACAGATTTGGCTTGTGGAATGTAAGAGACTTGGTTTTAGTAAAATACTAGGCATTAGTCATAATCGGTCTACATTTTATGATGAGGGACATCATTCATTTGCACAGTCACTCAATTATTCCTGAGTCATTTAAACAAAATCTATAAGAATGGGATATTTGGGGATTCTGTTACTTATGATAAAAATGAAATTGAGAGCAGAAAATTGAGAGCAGTGGTGTCCTGGATTTAAGTCCTCTGGTCTCAAGTGGGCATGTCACAAAACCAACACAGTTTGGCAGCAAGCTGGCAATCTTTGCTCATTTGAGACCCAAGACTTAATGAGCATGAATAATGAATAATACTCTCTACATGGTGCTGCTGGAAAGGCCTGCCGGTTTATTAGGATGGGCCTTTGTTTAACAGCCCCATCGACTTCTTTTGAGAAAATTAAAATAATAGCCGTTGCCTAATACATATGTTCATTTGTCTAACATGTATAAAAAAGGGATCAAATACCAGCAAGGAAATTCTGCAGAATACAATTATGAAAACAGTAATAATAATAGATTACTAAATATTAGCTAAGTGGTGTAATGACCTATGATAGCAATAGCTGTGGTTAATGACTTTCTTTATAATTATAACAAATACATTACTTCCCTGCTCTCCACAATAGTTAATTATTCTATAATAGTTGCTGGCGTAATAGCATTTTTCCCGGTACTGCATTGTTCTGTATACCGCAATGGGCAGTCCCATGTCGAACATATATAATATTTACTGGACGACGAATACTTTGTTGGGGGTGTTTAGACTTTCAAAATTTCTCCCCTACCTCTTTGCAAAAATACCAGTCCAGTCTTCAAAATAAAGAGAGGGCTGATAAACACAAACAATGGTGGGAACAAACACATATCAAATCGGTTTGTGAATGAGAAATCTTTGATACTCATAATGACAGGGAGGTCTTTCGTAGGTGCCACTCCAACAGAATGCAATATAATACAAGGAACTGATAAAGTGTAACTAAGTGTGTATAGATGTATTTTGCATATATACAGACTAGCATTTGTAGTCATGCTAGCTGCATCCAGCTTGCAGTAGATATCCGCCCATACCCCTTGTTAGCTGCTCCTGCTGGCCTCACTGCTGTCTGTAGGGATACTCTATATCCCTGCCTCTCTCTCTAGCTCTCAGCAATGCTGCCTTTTCTCGTTTATTTTAGGAGTAAACCCCACTTTATTTACTCCAGAGAAATTTATTGGCGCATCTTTCGGCATGGGACATTATCTGTACAGAGCGTTGATCTCCTGGCATGACTTGTCAAGTGGGATCACTGATATAAGGCACTGCGAAAGCCGGGGTTAAGGAACTAATGCTCTACTCAGCTGGAAGATGTGAAACACGAAGCGAGTGCTGCTGGAAATCAAACAGTGGACTGAAGAAGATGAAAGACAGTGGACAGAAGGGGCTGTGTAACCTACCATGTGCCTCACCAGATGTATTTTGTGTGAATGGACAGCAAGATGACCATTCAAGACCATCAGATAACCAGCTGATGGTTCTGTGCAGGATTGAGGATAAGGACAAATAGCAATGCCGTATTTGAACAAGTTTTATAAGTATTTTAGTGTTTGTTATGTTCCCCTAAATATATGGACTCGGTTTTTTTCTTTAAGCGTCCATTAACCTTTAATATCCACACCCACTGTTACAAATTATAAGCAGACAAAAAGAAAAAGTCATTAACTGATGGTGCATGAATACTGAAAACAGGGAGGCCCCACTCACAAAGTCACTCTGCCGTTCCCCACAGCCCCACTTTGTGGCCAACAGGGGGCCCCAAACTTCAGGGGCCCCTAGCAAATGCGTAGTTCGAGTGATGGTAAACACCGGCGCCGACTTCATCCGTGCTGGTAAAAGTCACGCATTTCGTGAAGGACCAGCTATACATTTACAAAAGTCTAATGGCACCATTTTTGTAACACGAAGGCTTACAAACTCCACACTTGAGTTCTGGGAATATCTGCCTCCTGTTTGATTGCTAACATATTTCAGAAACAGTGGGCTGAATCGGTTCAGGAGATCCCTCAGTGGTCGAATGTCTGCCGTCAGGTAGCTCATGAAAAAGTAATTAGTTTTCCTCTCCTCTTCTTTCACTGTCAGACATCATCACGTCATAAACACGGATGCTTGTTGTGCAGGATATTGCTCTATGCAGATTTTACCTACTTCCTGTCTCTGGCCATATGTTTTTGCAATTTGTGTCTGTAAAATCACAACAGTTACTGCTTGTTTACAGAAGTTTAGCTCTTCTGATACATTCCCGGTTGTATAACATGCTTTTAGTCCATAGATAATACATGAACTTGTTCATTTTAAAAGATGTCGCTATATGCATGGTGGAATAACTACGGACCCAAAGTGACAGGACCATCTGCCAAACATTATTGACATGAAGGAATGGGCCCCACTCAACACTGGGCCTTCTCCTCTGGAGCGTCCTGTTCGCTCATCATTGCTAATCCTAAATATTAATAATTTGTTGACCTCAGCGTCTTTAGGAACCACTGAGGCAGAAATGTCTTACCCTTCCGAAGGGTGTATGCAGATGCCAGGTAAAAGGCGCTGTTTTGCAGGGTCTCGGGGAGAGGACGACGTGCAATTAGTCCGTGGTCATGAATATTGCATCACGTCTCCTTTTAAAAGCAGACGCTGAAAAGTGGCTTAACAAACCAATTATTGGGCATAAATAAAAGGTATTCTGACAGTAAATACTTGCATCTTAAAAGTGCTAACTAATTCTTAATAAATATTCTTAAGTATAATTGTTGATTAATAAAGACTTTTGTGGTACAGATTAAAATGGTTAAGCGTCACTACAATTCGTAATTTGAGGTTTAATTATGTTATTGAGAGGCCTGAAAACATCATTCTAAGAAGTGGAAAACTAAAAGCATGAATATCACCAGGCAGTGGAAGTAATTTTACTGTCATCAAGTATTATTTCATATGTATATTTTCACATTTTATACTGTATGACAACAGTATTCCCTGAGTCCATGCATGACTAATGTCCCTACCATTAAAAATGTATCTAAATATATACTATTTTTTCTATGTTACATTTCTTTGTAGCTTATGATTGGCAACATTGTTATCACTTTGTATCTATTCTGACAAGTGTTCAGGTGCTTTCCTTCGGTGTTCATCGCATTTCTTTGGGTATAAAGTGTGTATAAACAGGCTTAGCTTTGTCCTGAAGTGTCAATTTAGCTATAAAATGCCATGTGTCCTTCAATGGGCATTTATACGAAATGTTCATAGAAGTTTCAAAGCAGTAATTAGAAACTCATTGTTGTAATTTCAAAACATCCACACCATGCCTGCAATGGAAAAATACTGTATCACTGTAGCTCATGTACACATTATGATATCTTGGCTCATCTGTTCCAAACTATGAGTACATTTTTGCCCTTGATTAGGAGTAGCGATGAGAATAAAATTAAATGAATTACAAGGGTATTTTATTGAATTAATTCCTGAACATAATTCCACTTGCTTTGTATTCATAGGTATTGATTGTAGCAGACTTAGTGGTCTGAAATATATTTGGTGGCACAGTCTTGTAGCAAACACAAAGAGACGGGTGTCAGCTTTTAATTGTGACTGTCTTGCAGAATAGTGTTGTTTTAATATCCTGTATAGATTTTTATGTAATACACTTACTTCCAGGCAGCCTGGAGCAAGAATCAATTCTGCAAAGGATTCCCCTTTTGTTAAATGCCAATCTTGTTTTAATGATGCATGAAGAAATATTCGAGCATTGACATTTCTCTGTCAGGTTTCTTTTGAAAAATCAATTAAGATAATACTGCTTTGACCTAGTTATCCAGTTAATGCTTATTAGGGATGTAATATGATTTACTGTCAGCATAATAATTTTATGTATCTCATCCCATTAGCTTGTGCATGTTTCACAGTGTGCGGCACAATGGTCACTTCTTGGAAGTCATCGTGGGCAAAGGTAAGTGAAGAGGAGTATCGACAGTGATTTGTGCTGTTAGACAAGTCTAAAGCAGGCCTGTTTTTACAGCATGGTTATAAGTCCAAATTATATGAACAAGGGGCTAATGCTTTTTCGCTTAATTACGAGGCTGCATACCTTTGCTGCTTACTGCACTCAGGATATTTAAGACCTAAAAAAATCTCCTAATCTCCACCTTCCAGCTTGTGACATATACAACACCATTATGATTCTGATAATAGGCCTGTGACCTCTTCATGAACTTTATAATCTTAAAATAGTTGAATTTTTGTGAATACACTTAAGACAAGAAGGTTCAAATGGTCTGACAACACATCAGATATGTTCTTCATGAAAACGGTATAAACTTACTTTCTAAAATATAATTCATTTTTTTTCTCTTCTCTGGTTTACTTAATGTATCATGTTTGGTTTTCTTATGGTTCTTTAATAATATTTAGTATTACTTTAATTTATTGTTAATTTCTTTTTTAAAACATCAACAAATTTCCTACTTGTGAGTGTGCAAGGGGTGATAAAATTCATTGAGAGACAATGATACTGTCAATGAAAATAAATATGACGATACTCCCTCTATGAAGCGAAGATGTAGGCTCACTAGGTTAGTATAGTTCCTTGCAACAGAGCATGTATGCTGAGAGTATAGTGAGAGCATGCTAAGCATTTACAGACAAGAGGATACTTGGCAGTAATTTTTGAAGATTCACGTGTCATCTTTTGGCACAAACGTATTTGCCAAATGTACCCCAAAGCATGAACGGTACGAGACCTTCGAACTTGTCTGGGTTTCAATGACTATATAAACAAAAATTTCTAAATGAATGTGGTCTTCCTTTAAGACGTTAACCACTGAGGCAACAAATGTGATGTGAATACAGTCATATGAGATAATGATTGCTGTGGTTAAGTATAGATCTGTAGGCCACTACAATAATGTCTTTGACATATGAAATATGGAAAGTAAATAAATAAATCGGTGAGCCTTTTGCATCACAAAAACAAGGAATTGTACCCCAAGGGTTTGAGGATCATCGGTATCTTCATAATGGAAAGCGTTAAACCTGTTTTACGCTGTTTGTTCTTAAGACAGCCATTGTTTCACTACTAATTGTCTTTGATGAATGTAGTAAATGCTTACTTTAAAAGCTGGATATCATCATTTCGTGAAATGGCTTTGATGCGAAAATACTCTGCATGAGTGCTGCATTACTAAGACTTCAAAATTGAACTTAAAACACAAGTTAAAAATTGTCATTGCCATTGGATATTATGGCTGGAAACGGTATGAAATGTGTCCAAACCATGCCAACAAGCCTTAAAAATGACCAAAAAATAAAGCTTCCCAAGCTTCGGTAATTGTAGGGGGAGTGAGGTGCCATGGGGGGGGGGGGGGGGGCACATTTCAGCAGACCCCGATAACTCAGACACTGAGCCAGACGACTGAAGAATGACCTTTCAAAGGCTGAAACGTTTAGTACTATTGAATGGATGCACCACAGGAAAAAAATAAATTAAAAATCATGTTGATCACTCAAGCTTGTCTGCAAAGCAGTCGGACTTCTGCGGTGGATTTCCTGCAGAAAAAAATTATCTGAAAGAACTAAAAAACAAATAAAAAAAAAAAAAACTAATTATCAATGTTTTAGAATTGTGATGTGATCATACTTTACTGCAAAATTTAATTAATACAGGATTCGGAATTTGTATTTTTATATTTATTGATATGTAATACATCTAATATAACCAAATGTTATATAGTGGTGTAGAATTCCAAGACAGCCAATGTTTTACATCTGACTTTGAAGCTAATGTCCGTTGTTACCTAAGCTGTAAATCTCAAAATCTCAAAAAGCAGTAAGTAGTCATTTGATATGTGAACAATTTTGGTATGTGAAAACACTTCTGTGTGAATATATGGAATCAATGTTGTCTAAGTATGTAAATTCAAAATGTATCGTGTTATCACTCCATCTACTGTGTTTGCTATATTAATAACTACGCATTTTATCACATACAATGATGGGGCCATTATAAATAACATGAAAATGTAAATTGTTACTTTGTATTTTATTAAAGTGCATTTGGGCCCATTTGCGTTAATGATCATATACTATTAAGGTGTATTGTTGCATACCAAGCCCACTCTCCTTCACTGGACGTCTGGAGAGCAGCATAAACGCATTATACTTGCTGGCCTATCTCTCTCTCTCTCTCTTTTTTTTTTTTTTTTTTACAGATTGGCAGAATCATTTTGTATCCTGAATCTCAATGGGTTCATAGTGCTGCCAGTGCCCATCTGTTCTCCAGCAGGCGCTGAGAGACACAGCAGTAAACTTTGATCCCCATGTATATTTTCCCAAACCCACCAGGATTTGCCTGCCCCTCTAGAGCCATTGAAAGCCAACCCCAGAGAACAAATTGTAGATTCATTATAAGTGTAGGCGGCAACCCATGTTTTTCCCAAAGCGCGAGACACATACATAACATATTGTTTTTTGGTAGCATAAATTACTTTGCATTGTTCATTGTTGGTTATGATATTACATGTAAACACTCAAGCACAATGAATTAGAGCATAGGACTTATTTTGCATGAACTTTCTGTCATGCCTTGAAAGAAATTATTAAGGCTTAATTTTGGAATTGTAATTCCTTTTAATTAACTAATTAATCTTTGCTATACCTATCCATTGGAAGGTTTGTGTGAGAATTAAAACAAGACCTTTGTTATCAATAATCAATCTGTTTTTTCACGACAAACTGCTATTTCCTTCCATCTTTATACAAATGTAATAGCTAAAAAACAGATAACAAATGAATGATTGATGAGTGAAGCAAATAAAATATATCCATTATCCATTGTGAAATTAGTTATCGGACACAAGCAAACCATGTCGTAAAAGTTAATTCAATCGTAACAAACTATCCCAAAATAACTGGGCCAGCTCTCTTATGAAACGATTGTTTGTTGTGTGATACAGTTTAAGTTGCTATGGTAACTTACAATTTGTCAAATTCAATAAATGGTGGCTGGGCATAGGCAGGTGACAGACAGGAATTAATTCTCTAACACATAATTATGTAGCAAAATGTTGACTGCCTTGCAGAAAGTGCACTGTGACACATATGCAATTTTTAAGACATGGCAGTAACATTAGCATTGGTCATTAGCAGGAGACATCTCAGTACAGTGTCAGATACAGACTCATATGCAGACCTATTCAGTTACCTGCGTGACAGCCTTGTTTGGGACACCAGAAACAGCTGTCTTGGCCTGTGTGAGCCAAAATAATTAGGCCTGTCATCTTCCTGCTCTGATTTCCCCTTCAACCCGCTTCACAAAATGCAAATATTTCGCTTTCATTGTCACATTCACCTTGACATGGATATTGCTTTGGCGCATAACTGGATGAGATGACTCCAAATTTGCATCGTTCGTTCTAATAAATTTGCCTCCTCAGTACCTCCGCGGCGGCAGCCATCAGATAAAGTCTCCCCGAGTGTCATCAATCACTGCGGCTGACAGACGGCCTTCGCCTTCATTTGTTACATACGAGAACATGCTTAATTATTTGTACTGTAATTAGTTGGGAAAATGTCAGGAAATGTCAACTCTCTGTTCGCTGTGGAAGGGGGCTCTGCTTGAAAGCCGCGGTGACTGAAGTGTCATTAATGCCACGTAACAAGATGAGGATCAGCTGGGGGGCAGCAAAAGCCTCTTAGAACGTAATCATGGTGAGTTAGAGGGGGCCGCAAATCAGGAGGACGAGCGTGATGGGCGTCTTATTAGCAAGCAGCTGCATTTTTCCGCAGCCTTCCGCCTTCCCTCCACTTTTCGGGCCGCGGTGAGGAATAAAAGCGCCACGCTGAAGGCTTTCTATAAAGCAAAGTAAACAATATGTGCAGCTTCTCATGGATATTCTGTCATGTAAGGTGTGTGTGGATTGGCGGGGTGGGGGGGGGGTTGTTTTTCCTGTCAGACGCAGACATGCCAAATTGAAAACAGTAGCTGAAATAAATACTTACAGTAGTTACATGTTACCTATTTGGAGGTTTCTTAGTTACATTGTTGTCATACTGCACCTTGTCTGAAATGATAATTAACAGCCTGTAGTTCAATGATTTCTGAATCGACTTACTTATTCAGATTGTTTTTTTTTTGCGGAAAAGTACTATAAGAATAATTTGCAAGTCTGAGGAATCTCCTGTGTTTTAAAATAACCATTTTTCATGTGAATGTGAATTTTATATAATATACAAAATATGGGAATTTATAACTTTTTAAGGAAATTATTATTTAATTTATTTGTGATTCTATTGTAATCATATAATTACAGTATGTATTGCTAAGTGTTGAAAGAAGCCATTATTCCATATAGTGTGTAAATTTTAAAATCTATTTCAGTTAGCTTATTCAAATACCGTTTCTTTAACAAAAGTGAAGAACAATAATTATAAGCATGTGACTTTGTACCACGTCTCACTTCTTTGACACCTGTTACCTGTGAGGTATGACCTCTCTGTATTACTAAATTATTGTGTTATGATTTAGGAAGCTTAAAAATGTCAGAAGGCATTAATTACATGTCCTTTGCTTTATAAATCTGGATGAAAAATAAATGCACACTTAAGAGATTTATTTTTATTTATTTATTTCAATAATAGTTCATTATATCTGGTTTTAATATGAGAAACTAACAGAAATATCTAGTCCTGTATAACTCCTAAATGCTAGTGTGAAGCAACCTGTACTGAATGATAAGTACTTGAAGGAAATATGTAAAATAGTAAGTATGATATGAGACTGAATATTTCATATCAAAGTTTCTGAGTCTGACCAGATCCACCAGCTTCGGAGAGCCCATAAGGTAAAACCATAAATCAGGCAGGGGGGCCGTCTTCTTACAGAAAGACGGCCTTGTCACATTTTGTCATTACTTCTTCTTGAAGGCTATGAACACCACAAAGCTGACATAAAATTGGTATTTCCAGCAGAACAGATCACCATATCCCTATATATATATGTGTGTATATATATAATATATAAATCAAATGAAATCAGGGAGTGTATGGATAAGTGGAACTGTGATTGCATCGTGTGGAAGTAGAATTTTATTGTAAGATTAAATCTTGTTAACCCACAGGGGCAAACCAGTGGACTAATGTAGGGTATTTGGCGTTTGTTAATAATGTTTCAGCTTTTAAAAAAAAGTCTAGTAATTGAGTCATGTATTGGTCTGAAACTTTAACATGGAAACTGCTGGAAATACTCTCTGACAGGGTTTGCTGGCTGGTAGTAGGGTCTCCAAAATGAACGTGCAGTCTAGCCCAGAAACGAAACGAAAGCTCTGAAGTGAAATATGACACACTTCCCATTAGGGTGAAGCCATTTTAACAGGATTTGAAATATTGTCCTTGCAGTTGCGTGTTTACTGCCAGGATCCTTGTAGAAATATGTGACAGAAAAGACAATGGACACACCTGGACATGTATCGATGAGCTAATGTGCCACATGACTCTTTCCAGCTTCATATTACCGTCACTGTTCGTGAGACAGCAATTAGCCATGTTATATACCACCATTTACACACAGGACGTTCAAGCAACCATTAAAAAGAATTTCTTTTACTGAATTCAGTCAGCAGTTTTGCGCTTTAAAATAGCTTCCGTGATCTCTCTGCAGAAAGGAACACTATCAGTGCCTGACGTCACGTTATGTATTCCTGTGTGAGACAGAGGCATGCCTGCTAGGACCTTATGTGCAGATCTCAAAAAGAAAACTCAGCTTTATTTTTATTGTCTCAAGACATTTGAATTTTTCCTTTGCAGATCATTTGGTGTTCGCCCCTCTTCATATCATCCATCCATCCATCCATCCATCCATCCATCCATCCAT
>JAODKE010000146.1:4473709-4494155 GCA_026779605.1 Mormyrus hasselquistii
CATCCATCCATCCATCCATCCATCCATCCATCCATCCATGTCTGTCTGTCTGTCTAAACTTCCTTCCCATCAAATACTTGTTTGTAATCATACGTTTGTGGGGGCCGTCCATTCATTTTTATGGGAATAACCCAAATCCCAACAATGACAACCTTAATTCCTACCCAGCCATAACCTTTTCCATACTGTAAGTAACCAGACAAAATACAAGACATTTGACATTTTTGTTTTTTTTGATTGTAGATTTTATAAAGTTGAATTTTCTCCTGTGGTCCCCACAATGTAAAAATGACAGGTTTTTATCACATTGTGGGCATTTTTTGTCCCCACAATATATTTACACAACCCACTCACACAGACGCATGCACACACACATATATATTCTGCATATATAAACTCTTTATTTATATAATTTGTTTCCCCCTCATCATTCAACACTGAAAAGAAAATCATTATCTGTGAAAATCAATATTAATGTCTTTCAAAGAGAACCAATTTGTTTGTTTGTTGATTTGTCTGTTTGTTTAATTTTATGGATTGCGCATCGTCTGTGGAGATCTTCACAAAGCTGCCTTCTTCAGCAGTAACGCCGGTATTATTAGACGCCTGTAGCAATTCAAGCTGACCGACATGTACAGACAGTTAACATCGCCAGCCAGTACAGACCACCCTGAACATCGCCGTAGAAACACAAATGAAGCACAATGTTTAAAATCTGCCAGGAATGCATTTGTGGTTAGACAAAAAAAAAAAAAAAACATTGGAAAGGAAAAGGTCTCTGGAGGTTTTGATGACCAGTCATTATCGCAGGCCTCACACTGGGCGCGTGGCGGATCAGGTCTGCGTTACCTTGCCCAGAGACAGCACTGATGGTCATCCAAGAGCTCCCTAATTAGCCTGCAATCTGGCAACGTTGAGCGTTCCCAAGATGTGGCAGTCCTGCGTAAATACAATGCCAGCTGCAGTTCCACCTACAGCGCTTCATTTCGTCATCTAGGCGGGGGGACAGGCCGCCGTGAATGCTATGGCGTCCAGTACTTTTAGAAAGCCTCTTGATTTCGCTTCATTGCTAAGTCCACATGATCTTGCTTTGGAGCAAAGAGGTGTTTTTATTGCCAGCTTAATTAAAATTTGAACAAAGTATGGTTATGTATGTATCTGTGTGTAATAAACTGTATATGATAATATACATATAATATATAAATAGTGCATATATATTTTACATATATATATATATATTATATACAGTACACCATGCATATACTGCATGTATACATAGTGCAGTCTATGTGTATGCATATAAACTGTAATATTAAATATAGTGCTTTCCAGTGCCATCTCTGTTGTAGAGTATTTGCCCTCAGTTCTGCAGATCAGTTTTTTTTTTTGGGGGGGGGGGAGGTATTTTGCGCTCTTTCCTAGTCTTCACCCTATAACCCACTTCTCCAAAACCCTGTGGATATCATTTGGCAAAGACCTTGGTTGTTCACACTTCATGTTCTTGGATTTTCTTTCTACAATGTCAAAGAACAGTTCACTTTGCTTCCCTTCCAAACTGTACTATTTGTCAAAATTATTCTTACCTTACGAGAACATAGAACCTATATAAAATATTCAATATATTACATAATGTACAGTTGATACAAACTTGCCCAATAAAATTGTCACTATGTTAACAATCTCGGGAGAATTGTCAAAAATATTTATAATTAATATGTTGCTCTGAAATGATAATTTCTTCCTCTTTGGGAACTTTTGAAACACTTTTGTGTGCACATTTTCCACATTATATATGTCATTATTTTATGCTTCTAAGAGCACTTTGGTACAAAGCTGAACATCAGCACTTTAAGAGTATCTGTAAGCATGCAGAAGGATGAAAATCTAATCATTTGTAAAGGGGAGGGGGGAACAAAGAGGGAAAAATTTAATGAAACGTTAAGTAACATTCAGAAACGGCTAGCGATTGTTTGGTTAGCAACACAATGCTAAAGCAGCTTAGAACACTGTAAGGCTTTATTCAGCGCTACATAATCATGCGTATTGCATAGCAGGGATTACTAAAAAAGGACTGCGTGTCGTTTTTGTTGTATATCTTTATAATTACACCTTGAAGCCATTACTGTGTGTGTGCGTGCGTGTGTGTTTTTTACTACATATTCATGAAAAGCAGACTTGTAATTTGATAAAGGCAAGCTTGTGTTCTCAACTTCATTCAAACGGCATCATGAAGCGGCATTAAAGTGGGCATCTGTGTTCCCTCTGCATTAATCTCCTCAAGCACATTCCAGCTGCTGTGATGTGCGGCAGAGAGATAAGTCTTAAACAGTCTAAAGCTAAGCAAACCAGACAACTCCATTATTGGCTTCATAATTGCTTAATTAAACTTTTGTCACTAATCATTATGAGGGCAATAGAGCTGTTACACAGGCTTCTGTTGAGCAAAAAATCAATAAACTGTTGGAGTTAATTTCTCTGTATTTTTTTTTTCTTTTTTTTTTTTTTGTCCTGCAAATGAAATTCATTGCTGCCGGTTACTGATCTGTGGGGCTGCAGCCCGACTGATATGAGCCACCATCACCATTTGAATTGAGGGTATTCACTAGCACATGAATATGAACAAATGGTAGACATAAATCTCCTGCATGAAGTACACCTTCTATCCTTTTATTATAGAACAATTGACCCATCTAAAATGAATTCTAATGCCAGGAAAGCGTTTAGATTTAAATTACACCGTAGTCTCCTGGACCTGAAAGATGGCGGCATAAAAAAGATTAATATGCTAATTATTTTCCCTCCTTATTCCTCTTTTCGACAGTTGTGGTGGGTTATTGTGAAGCGTGTAAATAAGATGACTGTTTTGTCAAGAAATGACTAAAGCAGGCACTACACACCACAAATAGAATTTGTCTGTCCACGAAACCACTCTGATCACCACAAACAACACCACATGCATTTTCTTTATATGCCTAAAAGTTTTTAACAAATGATAGTCCATTTACACAAACGTTTCCCTTTTCTCCAAACTCAGAAGAACAGAAATGTATAGTAAACGACAGTCAGGCGAAAATGAAAATTATTTTTATTTTTTCCTAAACTGCGACGTCGCCATCTACAAATGGCTATTGCCTAACGTTTAGATTAGAGGCCACCGTCCAAGTTAAAACTATGTGGAGTTCCAGTTAAAATTACGTTGTGCTTCATTTCCTTTAATAGATCCAGCTTTAAAAGATAAACTTTTCAGTACTTCTGTACTGGATATATGGCCATTTGCAGCCAACTGGCAGCCACTCAAGGGTGGAGAGAACCTGGTTTTAAAATTTGTAGGCACTTTAATTTTGGCCTGACATCAAAATGAATTGAAAATGGTCCAAAACGTAAGACAGAAATTCACCTTTGCGACCTCTGACTGAAGAATGGCCTCTTTCACCATGATAATTCAGAAACCAAACTTATTATACTCCATATCTGATGCGATATGTAAATCTGAGCAATCAACTTCCTCATTGGAGCTATAATGACGTAGTTCAAATGCATATACAGATATGTCACGTTCCTGATATATTTCTGATTTCACTCTATAAATACTCATCTCATAATGACAGATATTTTGTAATCAAGTGTCTATTAGCAATCGTTCATTACATAAACTAAACTGTTAAAAGAATATTTACAAAGTCAGTTCAATTCAAGACTTCGGAATCCGACAAAGAATTTCATATAAGTGTCACGTGCTGAAAAGGTGAGTGTCATTTATGCAAGTGTTTGCTTTTTAAAGCCGGCTAGGTCATTCCCATTGGATAGCTTCACATAAGTGCAGCATAAAAATGCCATTTATTATCAGCCTCCTTGAATTGATTTTGCACAGCATCCCACAGAGGAATTAGACCTGCGCTCTGTATTCCGTAACTCAGTACGAGCCCAAAGTGCATTAAATAATGAGCTAGCCGCTCTCGGTTCTTAGCACAAATAGCCAATGTGTTTGGATCGGCTAAACCGATACAGCGAAGAAGAGCTCATTTACGTTGGGGATCAAGCTTGCTAACACACAGGATTATTTACAGCTGAACTTCAGGCTGCATTTCCAGTAAATTCTGCTGTTCTTCTAAGATAGTGCTTTTTAAAAGTCATCAGTTAGCATCCTGCTTTCACAGCTGAGGCTGCTGGGAGGGGGGTACCGCTCAACCCACACTGCCCTAAGCAGGTCTGCTTATTTACAAAAGTATATCATTTTTCCTGCGACTTTTATTTCCACAGATATCAGCTGAAATGGCCCGGCAAAGATGGTCTGTTTTGATCCTCATCTTTGAAGGTAGGAGTGGTGGCCAGTTGTATTGCAGAAAGGTATTACACTGTTATGGTTTAGGCAACACAAGGCAGTCACATGATTATGCAAATACGTTTTGACTCTCATTAACAAAATGTTACCATGTGACAATGTAGCAAACAGTCTCTGCTGATTTCCCGCTTCTGTGTGAGTAAAAACTGAAAAAAATAGGTTTTACCATTTCCCCTGATATTTGACAGTAAAGGTGAATTTGTTTAAGGCTAAAATCGCAATTAAAAAAATGAATATTTCAATCTATTGATGTTACAAAATAATTCTGGCCTCATCTGTTGTTTTATATGTATGCATTAAGCACATACAGCCCAGCCAGATTCCTTGTCTCAAACATTTCCAGCAAACGAAGTGAATGTGCATGAAACAACAATATTTCTGTGCAGGCAAACCCCTCCGAGGGATTAATTAAAAAGCACAAATGGCAAACAGAATTTGTCTCAGACCACACCAGATAATGGGGAAATGAAACAGATATTTAGACTATTGTTTTTAATTACTTCTAATAATGGTATAATTAAATTTAGATTTTAGAAATTAGATTTCAGATCTGCTAATGATTTCAGATCTGCTGGTTAATGATGACTTATAATTATGACCGGCTCAAAAATACACTCAGCTGCTGAAAAGTTCAGACTGTTTATTACATTTAAACTTTCATATTTAATATTCATTAAACTTTTTCTTTTTTAATGAATGCTACTCTTTCTCTGCATTCGGTGTAAGTGTTTCGCGTTAATGAATTATGTTGGATCTATCTGAAGAAGGACTTAATTACAGGCCCAACTGTTCTTACATCATTATGGATATTTCCAGTATATCCCCAGCTGAATACAGTGTTCTACAGCTAGATAAACAAATTTTACTATAGCTTTATAGCAACACTTTCTGGGGTGCTATTGATACCGCACGCTCATTCATCTGGGTATGTGAAGTGTTACGAGCATAGAAATGCGACATTACAAATGTACACCTTATTTTCATCTAATTAATTTAATCTGCAGTATGCACATATCAAAATAAATAACATACACAACACTGAGTTAAACTCCAATTCATACTATTTCTATTTTGATAAACAGTCCATTACTGAAGTTATTCAAAAAACTGAGTTAATGCCATCATCTTATAGTATGATAGTGTTTATTTAGATTTATGGGTAAAAGCATGTATAACATTTATTTTCATTTTAATATCGTACTTATATTATCCTGGAAACAATCTGAGGTATTATGAGGCGTGAGATGGTTTTCCACTATAACACCATGAAGTATTATATTGTAACAGTGCTGTGATTTTCATTCAATAAAATGAATTTGGGAAAAAAAAACAGTAAAATTGAACTTATAGGTCTTGGTTTCTTGCTTGTATGAAAAAAAATCCGTGCTCCAACTTGAGTTCAAAGTTAAAAAGAGAATATGGACTTCAGTATTTGTTATTTACACCTTCTGTGAAATGGGTTTGAGTATGAAGAAATATATGGCTTCTTTGCAGTCTGTGGAGGGCTTGAACACCTTTGTACTTTTTCCAGCACAACATTTCAGAAATGTTCTTGCTAAACATTTCCTTTTTGTCTACAGGGGTCTGCCAGTCAGTTACCGCTGTCCAGATACCCTTGTTTGATCACCTCATATTTCCGTCTATTTAGCAGCTGCAACAGACAATGCGAGCATTTATCTCTCAGGATTTCAACAACCAATAGTTCAGGGTGGCTGACAGGTATGGTGGTCACCTGTCGTTTTCAGATTATGGTTATGCTCTGACATGACATGAACGGACTTGCGATGTTACTAGGGAAAGATACACTTGTTATTTTGTCTGTCAGAAAAGTACTTATTTGGCGTGGAGCTTTATGTAATTACCGTATGGATAAGTAAAGAGGAAAAACTCTGGAGAAGACATATCCTTTGTTCATAAAAAATAAATAAGACTGTGATCTGTGCAGTACTTACATAATTGCATGCTCTAAATCATACCTGTCGCACACAAAATATAATTATTTCCAATAGTGTGGTTTATATCTTGGAGAAAAAAAAAATTGTCGTTTTACGGATTTTATTAAATTAAAGTTTGATTTTGATTTGCTTTTAGAGCAGCTTATTTCTTGGTCAGTGTTTACTAAATCATACTTGTTACATAGGTACTCATAGTTAAATCATAGTTCTCTCACCATTCGTTTGGTGTTTTAGCTATTAGTCTGGACTAATAAACATATTTACAAAGACAGCACAGCACAGTGCTACTATGCAGCTTTGTATTAAGAATTTACCATAATTGATGGACAGAAATTAGACGAATTGCTCACAGTTGATGTGTACATAACGTATATATATATTTTTTCTCATCATAGTAAAGCATGTTTGCTGATAATCCCAGGAAAGTATGTCAGTCAAATATACACTGTGCAGGGAGAAGTAGCAGCATAAGCCGATTGTCTGGTGAATCACATTTGTACGTACACTGTCATTTTGTTATCGACCCACTGTGAGAAATGTCACCCTGGACTACACCAATTTAAAACCGCTGCCCCATTCCCGTCCCACAAAAATCTCATATGCAGGGACCCAAAGGCTGCCGCTGGGAGAGGCTCCCTGACAGGTGACCTGTCAATCTTAGCCTCGCGGCAGTCAGGGAGGAAGGCTGAGCCGTGACATCACAAGCGGGGGACGTAGGCGCTAGCCGGGGCGTGGAAAGCGGACAGTTTGGTTAGGCCCTGTGAGGGTCAGCATCTGAGCCGCATCGTTGGCCTGTTTTCTCTGCCAGTCTTCTGTCGTCGCTGATGTGGCTGCAGTTGCCGGTCGCTAAAGCGGCTTTGCTGTAGGCAGCTCCGGCTGTTAAAACCGTCATTGTTTCTCTTCCACCATTAGTCTACCTTCGCTCGGCAGCGGGGCTGGATACGAGGAGGGGAGCCTTGCAATGGTCCGATGCATCATCATCAGCATGGGATTTTGCGGCTGCCGCAGCTCGCATCGCTCACTGTCGCGCTTCACTCTGGCAGGGTTTCCCCTTCGAGCGAAATTTCAACACGGCAGCTGGGAATTCGGGGAATTAAATAAGAAAATATTTGAGTGGCGTTCTCCCTTATTGGCGTTGCGTCCATTTCGTTTTGTTAGGCGTCTGTTTGTTTGTTTGCTTTGTTGGAATGGGCGCAGTGATGAAACGAAAACACTGGAAAACACAAATGAGCAATTATCCGTGCAGGCAGAGCTGAAATAATTGACACTTAACCTCAATTATTTGAGATTTGCAGTTTGGAATTTTAGTCAAAATAAAATGTGAGCAAAGAAGTCCGACAAGTTAGTAATGTTCAAAAACAGTTTCCCCTTTTCTCTTATTTAATTATGACATGTACAATATAGCTAAACATCTTCCCTTTTTGTTATATCTAAATACTTATGTAGCTGTACTGGTAAACTCATCAGAGAATAAAAACAGCAACAAAATAAACAGTTCCTGTTCGTTTGTTTGGATTTTTTTTTTGTCTGTTGACAGCTTGGGCATTCATATCAGTACTTTTTGTAAGAAGCGATGGTAATATTTCAGTTGCGACATTAAAACGGATCTTATCGCTGTCTATCATCCCGTCTCGATCCTTCCCCGACTGCCCTCTCGTAAAACCTGCCTCCCCTCTGTCAGTAAATTATGTGTTTTCTCCCTAGGGCACATTAACCCTTTCAAGGCACTTCAGACGGTGGGCAGCCCGGTTTCCGCCTCCGTGCTCAGTCACCACGGCAGCACAAAAGATCTGATCCCCCCTCCCCCCGCAAAATTACCTTGGGTGCGCTAGCTAGAAGCGGCCTCATTTAGAGACTGACTCTCAGCTGCTCCCGGTTTCTCAGTAATTAGCCTGCCGTGGCTGCTGCCTCATGTGGCTTTGCCTGAGAGAGACACTTGACACGGCAGACATCAGAAGGATTTTTTAGGAGACTCTCCGGGCGCCCCAACAGCTCTTAATTAACCACTTAGGTATCCCCACTCGCTCTCCCGGTTGGCGCTTTCCAAATGGTAGGGGCTGCGCCGCGGATCTAAACACCGGGGAAGCATGCTATCAAAAGATCTTGTAAATGAAGGCTTGTGTAAATTATTTTTAATGATTCCCTCCTGGCACATCATTATGTTTGTAGTTACACACAGGCACTTCTGAGACGGGCTCGTCCTCTGTAAGGTCAGCGGCAGGACCGCTGTAACTAGCTGCAGTCTGTAAATGGCTTATTAATTAGCGCTGTGGTTTTACATAGCTGTGAGCTCTGATGTATGGAGTTGGAATTGTAATTGTGTGGGATCGAAAATGATAACCCATCTCAGGGCTACTTATGCAAATTGCCATATTACAAAATCATTACCTATCCAAACACTGTGGCGCTATGTGAATTACAATGATGGATTTTATGATAATTGCAAGTTAATTTCTTACGTCTACATTTTTAAAAAATAATTTGGACATTTCGAGTGCTATTAATTCTGTGTTAGTTAAAGCTGAACAGATGGTTTTTATTCATTTATTTGGATTTTTTTATTTAAAAAGACATGGCTGTTTAATAGTAAAAAAAAAAAAAAAAAAGAAAAACTCGTTTGCACTACTTTTGATCAAGTAAATTTGACTTCATGTTTAAAAGTGAAGTGCTTCATAGGATTATTTTCTCTCCCAGAAAACTTACTCAAACTAGCTGGAGATAGAGATGTACTGGAAGTGTACTCTTAGTGGAGTACCTTCATGTTGATCAGTAGCTGTGGGGGTTAGGGTTTCTGCCTTGTGTCCAATAGATCGCATCTCAGAATCCATCCACACATCCATCCATCCATCTTTTTATGACTGAAGCAAACAGTGGGGGGGCGCCCTGGACGGGATGCCAACGGGGCACAGAATGTCAGCTGCGCGTCATATATAGATTTCCCCGTTCCTCTCCTTTGCAGCTAACTTCTTTTCCAAAAAAATAGTGCAGAATCATAAATAGCGTAAACTGAAATTCACCACTCAACTAATCTTTTTTTTTTTTCTTTCTAAACTTTTTCATGGAAAGTAATCACTACAGCAATGCTATTTACACATTTAGATGGGTCGCTGGACAAATGTTTGCGCAGTGAGTAACTGCTTTGTTTGAACCGTGCAAAGGAACAGTTCAGTTTCATTATCACACAAAACCACCTAGCTAAATAAACTTAACGTAAATTTGGCGTTCATAATGGTAAGCTGCTTCCATGGCCAATGAAGTCATGCTTCTGTTAAACATAACTCCTGAAAAAGTGAGCACTGTGAGGTCTTGTGTGACTTGGGCAGTTAAAATGTTATCTTGGACAGTGCACTGCTAAAATTCAGATCAAGCCTTAAATCTCTGCTGTATTATTTGTTGCATTGTGGGAACCCCGGTGCTTTTCTCTTGGTCACAGAGGTGAATGGAGTTATGGGTAATGCAGCTTTGCATTTTCCCTGGGGAATTCTAGGGTGACTTTTATTCATGGCCATATCAATACATCAATTATATATCTATCTATCTATCTATCTATCTATCTATCTATCTATCTATCTATCTATCTATCTATCTATACACAAACAAATATATAAACACACACACATATATCATATACACACTTACATATAGACACATCACAAACCCTGAGATTTATGTTGTTTAACAGGAGTAATGCAATCTCCACAACAATTTGCATGTGTGTCTGTGTGTGTGTGCAAGAGAGAGACAGGGAGTATATATGTGTTTATGTACAGTATGCATACAAATAGGAACTATACATGAACTATACTACTTATATTTAAGTTTTATACTTTACTGAGCATGGCCTACTTAATTTTTATTTTCATCAATTTTGGGTTTAATAAAAATTCAAGCAGTGCTGCCGATTTCAAAAAAATCCTGGCAAATGTCTTCAGGGTGTATAGTCTGAAGAATATAATTTGTAGTGACTTGCGTATTGTGGACGTAACATTTAAAGCTCGTATGACCAGTTTAAATATTTATTTTAACAAATGTCTTATAGTAAAGCATTTGATCATTGTAAAAGGAGGAGAGTTTCGTGGTGAGGCAGCAGGTGTAGGAACCTTCTGGAAGCAGTATGTTGTCTTTGGCTTGGAGTCTGATGGTGGATCAGGTCTGGCTGTCCAGGGTGATGCTTCTGATCCCCTTCCTTAGGACATCTGGGCTCAGGAGCAGAGGCAGAATGGAGGTGGGATGCAGACGGAAAACCAAGGAGGACATCAGGTCTGATCTAGGAAAAACCTGTTGGGCAGGCTCTGTTTGGCTACACAGATGATCTAAAAGCTTTCCTGCATTAAAAACAAAAGACAATCCAATGGCATCACACTGGGAACTTCATACAGCTCATTTGCGTAACAAGTAGCTTACTGTGGACAAATTATAGGTTAAAAACACACTATGACAGAATTTAATCCAAATAAGGGTAACTTTGTCAAAAAGAGTATTACGAAAAATTTAGAGGTTAATAATTATTAAAAATATATAATTATTATATGAGTATGTCACCCTATAAAACACTCAACAAGGAATAAGTCTGAACTTTCAAAACCAATGGGGATCTATCTGTTTTTACACATGCTGATGACATTACGCTACTCGCACCATGAATTCTCTTTAAAAAGTCCCATGATCCTCAGTGGTTTTGGATGCAGTCAGGACCGGAATGCAATCTGTTTATTTCAGCCCATAAAAGTATTTTCATAACACACAATCACGATGTTTTGTTTGCATGGCAGAACTAAGACTTATGACCCTAATAAATTATCTCCTTGTCATATTTTTATGTTTCTCCTGTCGAATCCCAGTAGAGGACAGCAGTCGTATTGCAAGGCCCTGCTCTAAGTTACAAGCCAGCTGCTGCAAAGCCCAACTGAAGAGGTCATTGTGCAATGCATCCCCCCTCCCCCTCCCAAACCTCACACTGCTGCAAACTCAAAGCCAAGCATAATACAAACAGCATGTCCCAAGAAGCTATCGGTTGCGTTACTATGTCTGAATATTTTAGCAGCATGTCCAAACCCAGTCTCCCAGTCTCGTCAGGACCTAGATCATGTCCCCCTCCCATCAGGTCATGTAAAACTAAAAAAAACGTTAATTTGACATTTACGAACTGTCAGGACCCTCCACCTTTCTAGGGGGCAGCATTCTGCCCTGTGATCGATTCATTTCCTTCTCAATTTATCGAACGCTGCAAATATTTACATTTCTACCTGCAGTCAGTTAGCAAACAAGCAAATGTGAAGTTTCAAATATATGTATAGCCATGGCATTCATTATTATGAAACCAAACATGCATAGTATTAAGCAACAAACATATTTATGTAAAACCACAAGCCAAACCTTAAATGATGTAAAGAATAAAGAGTGAGTAAACTAGGACCAACATAGTTGCTAATGGTTGGCCCAGTTTAAGTATTTCAGATCTTCTGTAATTTCAGTAAAAGAATAGTTCCCTAATTTTACTTCAGTCCATATGACAATAGTATTTAGTTATAACCTTTCATTCTGTGTTAAAATAGTTTTATTGTGTCATTGCGGGTTTCCCAAAGAACAAAGATTTCCTTGAGTTCGGAATATTTAATATAAATTGTCAAGAACTAAAGTTTTCTTTATTCAAAAATATTATGATGATAGTTGAGATAAAATTGAAAACTAGTTCTGTTTCATAAATTTTAAAGGTAAGATATATATTTTTTTCTTTATTTAACAAATTAATGAGCAACAGGATAACCAGATCCGTGCATTTCATTTGTAATAAATAGTTTTCAGTTTGATATAGGTATGCAAAAATGTTGAAATAATAGGTCACAGAAGCAGATGCTAAAATTTTAATGCGCAGTTTGACAGAATAATATATTCCGCCTATACGCAGTTTCAAAGAGTATAGGCAATCACATGATCTAAGGTTTACTGCTGCACGATCTAAGTTCTCTCGTTCCCACGTTCCACAATAGCCGCTTACAGGTACACAACCTGGGTTCACTGAAGTTTACTTCCCACCCGTGTTTTCAAATCTGCCCGCTGAAATTAATCTGGAAAAACAAATATTGAAGCTGCCCAACCAAAGCAGTTAATTGTCTTAGTGCTTTACTAGGTGCCGCATCCCAACAGCTGGTCACACTGGCACACGGCAGCGCGATTGCGAGCCTTTGAGATAATAACTTTTGCATCTGCCAAAGGAGGGTCCTGCTACTGCCCACAGAATTTACAGCTCACAAGTGGAGGCAGCAACTCCGGCAGAATTTTTTATGCGGGCCTTTGAATTTTATTAATGTAATGCAAACACAAGCCTTCCAACACATTAAATTGTTGATGTTATGCGAATACACTCCGGAATTGCAGATCCTCATTAACATTATTTGCATGTTAATCTGCATCTTTTTAATTAGTGATATTATTTATGCACATAATTTTCGCCCACTGATGCCAAGTCAGAGGCGCATTAATTAATCTACTGAGATGCCAAACTGTCCCCCCACCCCCACCCCCACCACTTTTATTTGTTTACATGGTGTTCCGGATTCTGGGAAAATAGAAAAAAAGGCCTAAAGAATAAAAGTAAAAGACAAGATTAACTAAAAGCTCTTTTTGTTTTTATAATTCATATTGTAATATTAGCCAAATGTCGTGTTTCCTCCCTCTGAGATTGGTTATTCAGTTACATTACCTTGATGTATTATTAAAATTTATAATGGACTCTGGAGGCTTCTCTTAGTTCTCTCCTTCATTTACAGAATATACTCAATGTTATTTTAATCTTCCTACATTGCTTCCATGCATAGGCAATGAGAACCTTCTCCATAGCTGGTCTCCTGAGATGATCCACTTTCCACATCCGATAAACATTTAAATCGAGCTTGAGAGAACCGAAAGAACAATGATATCATGAATGCCTGTACCCACACACTCCAACACCCCGTCTAAGCACACGTGTCCCATTAACCTACTTATATGTGTTGGTTTATAGCAGTGGTGTCAAACTCCAGTCCTGGGGGGCCGGAGCCCTGTGTAGCTTAGTTCTTTCCCTGTTCCACCACAAATGATTCAACTCAAGAGCTGTGTGGTAATTAGCACGAGGAGTTGAATCAAGTGTGTTAAATGAGGAGAAACCCAAAAATGTGCAGGGATCCGGTCCCCCAGGACTAGAGTTTGACACCCCTGGTTTGTAGTGTATGTTTTTTTGTATTTAGTTTTACATAAGCTGTATTACTATTGAAATTGTCTTTGTTGATGCCCAGGTATCCTTGTAAAAGATGAGTAATTCTGAAAAAAATCATTTAATTCTGCACATTCAGACATTTAAAGCAAGTATTACAGACAAAAAGTCCCAAAGGCAGCAAAATAGCACGTGTCCACTGCCCTGTCCCCCTTACAACTCTATCCACTGCACTGTCCCCCTTACAGCTCTATCCACTGCCCTGTCCCCCTTACAGATCTATCCACTGCCCTGTCCCCCTTACAGCTCTATCCACTGCACTGTCCCCCTTACAGCTCTATCCACTGCACTGTCCCCCTTACAGCTCTATCCACTGCCCTGTCCCCCTTCCTACCCAATACACATTCTTGCTCTTTTCATTACCCTGTCCACTGTCATGTCCACATTCCTCCACTGTACACTGCCATGCCCTGATTCCAGCCCTGTCCACTGACCTGTCCTAGTATCTGCCTTGTCCCTATCATGTCCACTGTCCTTTCCCCTCTCCTGCCCTGACCACCATGCACACTGCAATATCGCTGCCATATACCCATTCCTGCCCATTCTTTCCCTGTCTCTGTTCTGTCCACATTCCTGCACTGTCCCTGCTCTGTCCACATTCCTGCCCTGTCTCTGTTATGTCCACATTCCTGCACTGTCCCTGCTCTGTCCACATTCCTGCGATGTCTCTGTTATGTCCACATTTCTGCCCTATTCCTTCTCTGTCCACATTTATTCCCTGTCCCTGTTCTGTCCACATTCATGCCCTGTCCCTGTTCTGTCCACATTCATGCCCTGTCACCATTCTGTGCACATCCATGCCCTGTCTTCTGCCTTGTTCCCTGCCTATTCCCCATATCTGCCAACTAATACGACATTCAGTGGCAAAAATTAAGTAAAATATATAAATATATAAATAAATAGCTTAAAAATTGGCTTATTTATTATTTACTGATTTTTTTTTGTTGTTTCTTCTTTATTTGTTTTTACTTGATGAGTGCTTTTTAAGCTTTTTTTGTACTCTAGGTCACTTACTCCATCTGAACATTTAAGGTACTGTATATGCCAGAACTTCATTATGAGGCAGAACAAGTTTTATCTCATTATATGGTCATTCATGCTCATTTTAAACTCTGCTTTTTGATTAATAATTCAATGTATTACAGCTAGATTGTTTGGTCTTTAAATTTAAGTTCTATGAGTAAAAGCAACTTAATAATGCAACAATTCTAAGCAATGGGATTCTTTCCCACAAGAGTTCATTAGCTCTAAAGAACAAACACTTTAATCTTACTTAGCAAAATGTAAAAAAGAAAAATAAAACACTGTGAATGCATGATGCATTTCTTTATATATGGAAAAACACCATATTGTATACAGTTGGAAAAAAAGTCTCCCAGGTAATTCTGGTGTTACATAGCAAATCTGTTTGAAATTTTGGTTTGTATCTATGATAGCCTTAATTAGGGATGGTGGAGATTGTAACCAAGATTATACGGTATTTTAAATAAAGCTTACATTCCCAGTTTTAATTATCTAAGTCTGTTAGTGGTTGGAGAAAATCCAGACAGGGACTTTTGTAAAGTTAATAAATTGTGCTACATATAGCAGGAAGCCAATGAATTGGAACTTTTTGTTACGTCAGGGCCACATGTTACTGGAAGTTTAATGATATGACACATGATTTATGTTATATACTTTTTATTGAACATAGTGATTAACTAACTATATCTGTGTCCAAATTATACAGTATACCAATTGGATCTGCATTTAATTGTAATATATGGTTGTAATAGAGAATTAATAATTAATTATAATCAGAATTTCCTTTATTGGCCAGGTGCACCTACATGTACTATGGATTTATCTCAGCAGTATTACAGCATTCATTCAAAGGCATGGTTAAAGACTGAATCAACCAAATAATAGTTTAATTGCTTAAATCAAAATAATATGATATTAGGGCAGTTATATAGAAAATATGGAAGGTATATTGGAAATCAGGATGCTTAATTGTAATTGACTTAATTGACTGTAAAATACACAATAAATCAATCAAATTGGTTTTTGAAGTTTTCTTAAAAACATTAATCAAAATAGCATATTATAACTAAGTGTGAATAGTTCCCCTTTCATCCATTACTCTTAAAAATTGCAAAGATATAGGGCGTGAAAAACTGTAGCTGTGTGCATGTGTGTGCCCTGTGGTGTGTTGACGCCCACCCAGGTTTGGTTCCCGTCTGCGTCCGATGCTCCCAGGATTATCTCCGCCCCCCCCGCCACCCCAGTGGGGACTAAGCGGTTTGGATAATGGATGGCTGGATGGATAGTGTGTGAACAATCATCCAGTTTTGTTTCAGTCTTCTAGACCCCAAACAATCTAAGATTAGCGCAGGCCATTTCACCCAGATAGCACTTCTCTCTGTTTCAGACAGCCTCCAGAATAACACGGAAATTCGCTCAACCTGCCTGAGATGCATAACACAGTCTATCAAGAGATCCTCTTATCCACTAAGAGCAAAATAATGCAGCCATTGCCCCAAATTGAATTGCTTTCTACTCACTTACTGCTCCTACCATCTGGAATGTGCCCGCCATTCACATCGTCTTCACAGGTGTCCATCAAGGATCAGTACTGGGCCCCTTTATGCTTTTCTCCATATACTAAATCACTTGGCTCTGTCTCTGGACTTCACCAATCACTTATATTGTGATTTATACTCACACGCTCTACTATTTTCTTCCCTTTGACCCACAGGTTCCCCTTTGCATCCACACTCACCTTGCTGCAACATCTGGTTGGATGAATGCCCACCGTCTGAGAACCAGCCTGTCGGAACTGATTTATCTACCGGCTAAATCATCACACCTCCAAGATCTTTTCATCATAGATGATGGCTGCACCCTTCCACACTACCCACCCACCCCCCCCCCCCAATGTATGATATATTTTTCTTTTTCATGATAACTTGACCTCTGCTTCTTCAGATAGTTGATTTAACAGAGGATACAGATCAGCAAGTAATGTAACTGTATTATGCTGCATTACACTATATTTCAGGATATGATGTAAAATACAACAACAGATATGCTGTTTGCTTACAAATTAAGCTAGGGAGTCTGTAAGTCCTGCATCTGTTATTCTGTGAACACTGAGAGTTGGGTAACGATGAGTAACAGCTTTATTTCTCCAGCATTAAATAGGGCAGAAAAAAACTGTTGGGTGATAAAAATAATAAGAATAATAATGCTGAGGCAAATTGTGGTCTTTATTTTCTTCTTTGTCATTTTCACTGTTTTACAAATAAAGCCTTTATCCAGAAACAAATTATCACTAATCAGTTTTACACCGCCAAAGACACATAAAAGTAGTTTTAACACGTTTCACCTTAAAACTTTATAAGCTATTTTGCAACAATATAACAGAGGATTCATTCGTTAATTATTTGGGTGTCTTTGATGTGAATTCTGCAAAGTTTTGCGCACTGATATGTTCCCACCTGTTACGGAAATTTATTAAGAAAAACTCACTCGTTTGATGCGCAAGTATTAACTGAGATTCTTCCACAACTTATTTTACGTTACGTTCTCTGCAATGGAACCAATTATTATTTTGAAATCATGCACCACTTATATATCCAGGCTAACTGTCAGTTGAAAAACTCATGGCTTCGATGATCCAGAATAAAGGAAGAATCTCAGCCCTGATGAGATTTAAATGCACAGAAGCTATATACTGCTCCTACCGTTTCATTTTGTATACGATACTTTATTGCTAGCCTAAGACATGCCAGTCATGGAGCTCACCTTCAGAAGCCATCGATTACAGACCGTGGCGACCCTATGCGACACTGTAAATCCTGCAGAGTTGTGCAGATATTTTTGTATAAGACATTGTGTGCGTGCAATTGATATACAAGATAATTCGGCATACAATTTCCAGTAACTAGATACAGAAAGTGAGTGCGGCCGAACTTAAAAAAAAGTGTGTGGGAAAGAATCTGAACAAAATCTTGGCATTCCAGTGGTCATTCACTTGAAACTGATAAGCCTGATGAAAATTTGTCCCATTCTCTGTGGTTTCCATGAAGAATTCTCTTTTTTGTTTATTTAATTTATATATTTTAAAAGCTATCATTTAATAATTATGACAGAAAATCTCACATCAGAGTGGTTTGATGCTCTTTTTACATGTTCATTTTATTAGCATTATCATAATTATTTTTACTAGTTATGTAAATTTAGGATCTTTTAAAAGTGAAATAATGGATCAAATAATAAATCAATACATTTCAATATGATTTTTAAAATATTTTACGTTAAGTAACAGTGTACCAGTGTGCCGTATTTATACAGTCAGCACCTCAATCAGCAAAAAAATAAAAATTAAAAATAGGCCAAAAGTCAATTGATAAAGGCGGTGTTGTCAAACATTTATACTTAAAAAGTCCAAAGGTCCACAATTTGCACAATATGCAACAGAACGTGGTTAAAAAAGGCTATAAAAGGTAATGTGAAGACTGGATTTGTAACAAAAAGTTGCACGTTCAATTTTAAAATGTATTTTAAAATGCAAATGCGGTAAGCCACCTTATTTTACTTTTTGAAAGGAATTTGCCAAAAGCAATGTTACGTGTTCTTCATGTGTAGGCAAAAAATAAAGTTTAGGGGGATTTACAATCAACTATGAGCTAATTGTAACTCAACGCATAATGTGAAAATGAGTATAATTAATGTTTGAACATGTCAATACTACAAATGTTTACTATAATGGGACATTACTTCTCATACTCCTCAGGTGCATGCCCACCCCATTTAGTACTGTATTTAGTCCAAAGACAATTTGCAATTATTGAAAACAGTTATTAGGAAGTGATATCCTTGCTCGAGTTTAGGGGCAAGGGTTTAAGATTTCTGTGGTAGATTTTGTCGGAGCCATTATGGCAAAGTACATCAAAATGTACCTTTGACCTTAATGACAGCGAGTCATTCATTCGCATAATCTCAAGGCTTCATTTCCCATGTCGGGGGAGGACCAGAAAGGATTTTTAATCCTAAACTAACCATGCAGCACATTGCATATAGTGTTCAGGTGAAAAGTTCTTTCCACTGCCCTATTATACCAGGGCGAGTTTGGCTGTAACCTGAATCAGTGGAAAAATAATGCATTAAGCTTCTCTACTGTATAGGCGTTACACCACAACAATGCGTTTCTTTCTTTCTGCTGATGCCACCGACTGGCCTTTGAAGCAGCCCTGAAATAACGGAGCGTCTTGGGCTTTCTTCTTCCCCCCGTTCTCGGGGCTGAATGCCGGGTTTGTCTGGACTGTTTGTTTTCAACTAATTGCCCCGAGATCTAATGCGTTAGTGATGATGTACGTTGAGCACTGGTGACCCCGGCCAAAAGAAATATTGTGCCGTGCTAAAGCCACGGAGGGCTGGTCTTTAGCAATCAAAACATTTCTTAACCAAAGCCTTTGGTTTCAGATGCGTGGGTCAGTGTGTGCGAAAATGGGGCCAGGAGGTCCTTGTAATTACTATTTTATTCCTGCTATTCACGGCAAAAGTAACACAACATTAGATGGGGTCAGTGTCCATGCCCAAAGAGTGGACAATACATATCTCCTGTCCAAAAACAGCAACACATATAATGCATCTTACATAACCTCTTGTTCCATAGAGTGCTGAAGGACATGTATTTTTTATTTTATACCGGTTGGCCAAAAAAGTCACCTTTTGAATTTAAATCAGCAAGTAATTAAAAGCCAGTGATTGGATCATTATTACATCTCAGCAAGGCTCTGCAGCAATAAGTACCTGCTGAGTACCTGGATTTACTGAATGGCGAGGTTATCACATCCCAGTGGATTTTTCTTCTCCTAATGGCATGGGCATATTCCAGGACGATAATGCCAAAACTCACCAGGCTCAAATCGTCAAAAAGCGGTTCAGGGAGCATGAGGAATCATTTTCACACATGAATTGACCGTCACAGAGTCTTGACCTTAACCCTATTGAAAGTCTTTAAGATGTGCTGAAGAAGACTTTAGGGAGTGGTTCGACACACCTATCATCAATACAAGATCTCTGCAAGAAATGAATGCAAATCTGGATGGAAAAAAATGTTTAGATGTTGCATAAGCACGTGGAAACAATGCGTTGATGAATATTCACAATAATCAAAGTTATGCTCCAATGAAATATTGAAGTGTACGTCTGTTTTTTTGACCAGGCAGTGTGTAATAATATCATTATTTATTTTTTTTAAATAATTTCTGAAAATTTGCAACATTGTTCAGCTATGTTATATATGTATGTCATCTCAAATTGTCAATAAAGAACACTGGCAATATTACTTTATTTGATACCATAGTGTCTAGTGTGCATTAATAATAAAAGACAGATACCTCTGGACTTAAATTCAGGTGAATGGTGTTTTCAGTGAATGGTGCCACCACGTAATTAGCTTTTACACGGAGGGTGGACATGTTAGCACTCCTAGTCCGGGTGACGTTCATGTGTTCCTCGTGGTCAGCCCTCAGATCCACTGTGTTCCACATTTGCTTTTTTCCAGATCATTCCACACTTTCTGCAGGATGCACATGTTTCCACAACACAAAAGGAAGTCCTCTATATAAACTCAGTTTAGTTAAGGTTGAAGGACACTGCAGGGTGAACTCATTTACTTTCTTTACATGCCGACATGGGTGATCATTTCATTTATGTTTCGTTATTCGTAGCATTATTCACCTTGGTGGTGATTCATACAGAGTACGTACTCCAACCACCCATTTTCTGAAACTGCTTATCCTATTCAGGATCATGGGGGGGGGGGGGGGGGGAAAAAAACTCCGCGGGGCCCCCCCACCCCCAGAGGAAATTTGGGGACTCCAATTACCCTCTTCATGTTTTGGGGGG